>CAKNWW010088998.1:0-10990 GCA_932074435.1 Andricus kollari | reverse complement strand
ATTAGTAAAGCGAAGGAATTGTAAATATTAGGAAAAACTTTTAAAATACTACGGATAAAAAGGGAACCTTAAAATCAGATTTATAAAAAGGGGGCGGAAAGAATTTCTCATTAACAAAATAAAAATGAGCTTTCTCGACTCAGTAATATTTTCAAATTAGATGTCAATTTCAGCGCTACTGATTTTATTAAGTTGCTGACGCTACGAAAAGTTTACTGACTCGAAATGAATGAGCGGAGCTGAAATTGAATGGTCATCAAATTTTTGGAAGTAGTACCGCAGAGGAACACCTATTGAAAGTAAGATAATGCAACTCGGCAAAATAAGACCGACTGCTCGCCCATAGGTGTTCTTCGGTCGAAAGCTGTGTCTTCCCCCCGTTTAATTCCGAGGTTTCTTCTAAAAGCCAAATAATACCAAATTCATTCGCTAAGTTCACTTTTCCTCGGAAACATCACGAACAAATCCGTCCGGTCCGTCGTGATTGTTTTTTTTTGTTTGCCCCTAGTCTTTTGTTCAATCCGGCGGTACTGACGTTAAATTCAACCAAAAACGTAAAATATCGGTAGGCGCGTGGGAGATAAAAGTACTTGCCAAGGAGGCAACGAAAATTCCACGTGTAGGAATTCATAAAAAAATCTTCGGTTTTTAGTGTCCCTTTTTATCCATGGATGATTTCTGAACAATATAAAAAAGTGACAAAAAGACTTTTTACTTAAATTTTATATATACAATTACTTTGTGCCTCTCTAAATGAGAGTAAATTTATTCAACGTTTAAATCTCAAATTACTATAAAAGGGTGTCGTGTTTCAACAATAACGAGAACATCCAAGTCCACTGCAAATCTGAGTACGGTAAAGTAAAGTGTCTTTCACACACATACACACACAACACATATTTCTTATTCATTCTGTAATACAAAATATTTTATTTGTGATAATATACTAAATTGTTACACCTTGAAATTATCTGAGTACACAATCTGTCATTTTATTATTTTATCCAAAACAACACCTTTCACCAAAAGCAATTGCGGTTTAAATCAGCAACAACATAGAAACACTCTGAAATTAAATAGAGCAGATAGTCGGCCCATACAATTATCAATGCCTTGAAAAAGGTATTATTAATTTGAAATATCGCGAATTATTATTAACTGGGCAAAATTCTCAATATTTCCCAATTAATAATTTTCCCGAACGTAACAAAATAATTGGTGGCAGCGGTGGGATTAGAATGTCACTAATTGTTGCTAATGTTGTTGCTGTGCTTTTGGTGAAAAATACAGGAAAATTTTAATTGCTTTGAAACTATTGAAATTTGAGGTTGACTACAGGCTTTAAGTGGGCCGATTTCAATTGCACTTTTAGTTAATTCTAAATCTTTTTTTTAGAATTGACTACTTTCATTGTTTATAAACAATTTTCGTATTTCCTTGTCAAGATTTATAAACTGTGATGGTGATTTTATTCTGAAAAATTTTAACGAAATAAGATTCTAAAGGAGTACAAGAATCTCACACTTTCCAACAGGCCTTGAGTTACTCAATAGGCCGAAAGATATTTTGAAATTTTTCAAATTTATTTGCAATGAACGATCTCTTTATTTGATTGAATACTATACTATCGAAGTTTCACAAATTATACACTATGTTTTAAAATTGTTTTTTTACCAATGTCTGACAAAAATAAAACCCGCAGATCTAAGCATAGAGGTGGAATTTAAACTCAGTGCGGGAATTAATTGTAGTAACAATAGAAAATCCAGTTTCAATTACGGTCCCCGTGCCTGTAGCAGAAACGGTACAAACTTTCGCGCAGTTTTTAGACCAAATGGAGGAATTAATAGAATCTGTTCAACTTTCAAAAGAAAAAGGAAGGTTCTCATCGAAAAGATTCTGCTCTCATTTCGTAAATCTTCATAAGCAAACAAATTTTATTGTCGAATATAAAAAAAAATCGAATTGAAATCCTTGAATTAATTCAAATTTTAGAACTGAAAATTCTGTTAAAATTGAATTTCTGGAGATAAATAAAAAGAATTGTTATTTAACTAAATTTTACAACTAAAACAACTTTTCAGTTTTTCTCTTTACTTTTGCGATTTTTGTGTGATCTTTAAAGTTTAGAATTTTGTTCAACCTCCGCCCTCGAGGCGGGGTTCTCTAAAATTCTATTAACTTGCGCCCTCGAGGCGGGGTTCTTTAAAATTCTATCAATTTGCGCCCTCGAGGCGGGGTTCTTTAAAGTTCATTAACCTGCACCCTCAAGGCGGGGTTCTCGAATCTCTGGAGATAAATAAAAAGAATTGTTATTTAACTAAATTTTACAACTAAAATAACTTTTCAGTTTTTCTCTTTACTTTTGAGATTTTTGTGTGATCTTTAAAGTTTAGAATTTTGTTCAACCTGCGCCCTCGAGGCGGGGTTCTTTAAAATTCTATTAACTTGCGCCCTCGAGGCGGGGTTCTTTAAAGTTCATTAAACTGCGCCCTCGAAGCGGGGTTCTTGAATCTCTGGAGATAAATAAAAAGAATTGTTATTTAACTAAATTTTACAACTAAAACAACTTTTCAGTTTTTCTCTTTACTTTTGAGATTTTGGTGTGATCTTTAAAGTTTAGAATTTTGTTCAACCTGCGCCCTCGAGGAGGGGTTCTTGCATCTCTGGAGATAAATTAACAGAATTGTTATTTAAGTAAATCTTGCAACTAAAATAATTGTTCAGTTTTTCTCTTTACTTTGGAGATTTTTGTGTGCTCTTTAAAGTTTAGAATTTTGTTCAACCTGCGCCCTGTAGGCGGTGTTCTCTAAAATTCTATCAACTTGCGCCCTCGAGGCGGGGTTCTTTAAAGTTCATTAACCTGCGCCCTCGAGGCGGGGTTCTTGAATCTCTGGAGATAAATAAAAAGAATTGTTATTTAACTAAATTTTACAACTAAAAAAACTTTTCAGTTTTTCTCTTTACTCTTGAGATTTTTGTGTGATCTTTAAAGTTTAGAATTTTGTTCAACCTCCGCCCTCGAGGCGGGGTTCTCTAAAATTCTATTAACTTGCGCCCTCGAGGCGGGGTTCTTTAAATTTCAATAACCTTCGCCCTCTAGGCGGGGTTCTTGCATCTCTGGAGATAAATTAACAGAATTGTTATTTAAGTAAATCTTGCAACTAAAAACATTGTTCAGTTTTTCTCTTTACTTTGGAGATTTTTGTGTGCTCTTTAAAGTTTAGAATTTTGTTCAACCTGCACCCTCGAGGCGGGGTTCTCGAATCTCTGGAGATAAATAAAAAGAATTGTTATTTAACTAAATTTTACAACTAAAACAACTTTTCAGTTTTTCTCTTTACTTTTGAGATTTTTGTGTGATCTTTAAAGTTTAGAATTTTGTTCAACCTGCGCCCTCGAGGCGGGGTTCTTTAAAATTCTATTAACTTGTGCCCTCGAGGCGGGGTTCTTTAAAGTTCATTAACCTGCGCCCTCGAGGCGGAGTTCTTGAATCTCTGGAGATAAATAAAAAGAATTGTTATTTAACTAAATTTTACAACTAAAACAACTTGTCAGTTTTTTTCATTATTTTGGAGATTTTTGTGTCCTCTTTAAAGTTTAGAATTTTGTTCAACCTGCGCCCTCGAGGCGGGTTTCTCTAAAATTATATTAACTTGCGCCCTCGAGGCAGGGTTCTTTAAAGTTCATTAACCTGCGCCCTCGAGGCGGGGTTCTTGAATCTCTGGAGATAAATTAACAGAATTGTTATTCAAGTAAATTTTGCAGCTACAATAATTTTCGTTTAGTCTCTTTTTTTACTTTGGAAATTTTTATGTGAGCTTTAAAGTTTAGAATTTTGTTCAACCTGCGCCCTTGAGGCGGGTACTTGAATTTCTGGAAATAAATAAAAAGAATTGGTATTTAACTAGATTTTATTAAATGAGGAAAATAGCGGAAAATGCCTAATTTCCCGGAAAACGGAATTAAGAAACGTAACAACAAAAATCGCGCTGGAAAACAATTTCGGGAAAAATTCGAAAATAAATTTTTACCTGACGTATCCGGTGTTTGCGAAGAAAAGCCTAGTTTCGGAAAATCAAGGGAACCTGCTATTGTGGTTCCTAGGGAAACTGAGTACAAAAAAAAACAAGAAGTGATTTTTTGTAGTTCCTCCGCCTTTGGATCCCGAACTAGAGTTTGTAGAATTAAAAAACTACGCTGAGTTTTCAGCCCTTTTCGATTCCCTTATTAGTAGAGCAGAAAGCGCTCTATGTGGTAAGAAGTAGGAAAATAAGGCAAGTTCTTTTTTCAATTATTTTTGATAAAGTAATTTTTTTAGGATTTGCGCTCTTGAGGCGTAGGGTTTCTCAAAAGGAAATTATTTCCTTTACAAGTAGAAAAAAAATAATGATCGGAATCTAGATCGTCTATCGACGAAATATTTGTACTAAATTTGTTTCCCTTCTTAAAAGTTAAAGAGTATTGATTTTTGAGAAGAAACTTAAAAGGATATGATAACATTATCTCATATATCCATCCTTTATTTGGAAAAGAAAAATTAAGCTGGTTTCAATTAATAAACCATTAATTGATTTCGGTATCTCACCAAATCGCGCGATCAGCTGACGGGTCAAAGACATTTCTTTTTCAAAATCAAAAAGAAAACGAGAGAATCTCATTGAATGAAAATTAGAGATACAATAATTTTATTTTTTTAAATGATCAAATTACGGTGTTTCATCCGCGCTGACTCAAAACCGAATGCTATAAGCGAGGGATTAGCCAAGCTGCGTTTGGGAATTTAATTTTCATTCATATTAAAAAGGAAAGCGAGATTTTTGAATATCCTGACGGCCAATTAAAAATCTTTTGCGACTCCCTCGCGCTACCTTGATCAGGAATAAGCAGCTTCTCGAGTTTCCTTTATTCATTATGCCTAACCAAGGGATAATTCCTTCTAAAGTTCTTGTCAACAACAAAAAATCGTGCAAAAAGAGGAAAACGTTCACAAAAATCTAATCTAAAGACAAATCTGAGAACAATAACTGCTAGTTCGATCATTTATAATACTCTGATTAGGCCTTAAGGAAGGTCTATTCCTATTCTTGTGGTTAGACCAACAGTTCGACTTGTTGAAATTAATCAAGAGACGGAAATAGTTTTCAACAATATTAGCAGACAAATTAGAGGGAATTTTGCGGAGATCGGGGTAATTTGAGCACGGAAAAATATAAAAGGGTGTGATTTTAATACCGATTAAATAACTAATTTTCCGTACTATTGTCAAAATGCCTGTCAGAAATAAAGAGCCTGCGCCGAATGGCCTCAATGCGAATCAAAATGAGGAAGATATAAACCTTGGTAATGAAAATCAAAACCAACGGAATAACGGTACCGTCGATGCTCCAAATCGCCGACAAAACGTTCAACTCGACCTAAACGCGTCTTCGGTAGCTGAAATGTACAGTTCCAGAGCGGATATAGGGTTTCAGGCAAACACAAGATCCAATCGACAGGAACCCCAACCCGCCCCCAACGCCGATAACGTCGCAATCAGAGTGGCCCAGTCAATTGTGGATACACTAGCCATACAATAAGCTGCTAGTCACATCCCTATGTACGATGGTAAACATATCCCGGCAAGAGGTTTTATACAGGACATAGTAAATACGGCAACCTTTGTTCCTGTGTCCTGAAAATCTTCCCTCATTACCGCCGCATTGGGAAAGCTCACTGGCTCATCTAAGGAATGCACGCGTAATAAACAATTTTCTAAGATCACTGATTTGATCGACCTATTAAAGGACCGTTTCGCACCCGGCAAGCCGTCTGAGTACTATTTTAACGAAATATACCACCTAGTTATGAAGAGAAGTGAGCCGGTCAACGAATATTACGACCGGCTGCACTCCTATATAGGGGTAACTAAAGCGGCACTTGAAACAGCCCATACACACGCGACAGCTATGGTAACACCCATTCCCGTCATGCAAGCTGCAATTAAAGCTTTTATTCGTGGTCTACCGGATGATCATTCGTTATCTGTAGACGCCAAGGACCCATTAACCCTTGAAGAACCTTTTAAGTTCGCCAAACACGCTGAGGAACGAAAACACGCTTCAGGAATACCCCATAGTGTTTTCCACATGTCCAATCGGTACCGAAAATCCCTTCACGAATTTCAAAATGATCCTAGAAGTAACCACCATCCGGCGAAAGAAGTGAGGTTATATGAACCCTACAGGAATAATCGGAATTTTTCTCAAAACCAAGATTGCCTCTATAGCGAGAGCCCGAGGAGGTACTATCAGGAGAATAGAAACCACGGTCCAGATAATGATGGTCTCAGGTCGACATTACCGCGATTTTGCCCGCTCTCCGAGACCTCGGTACCCACGGGATAATAGAGGGTTTGAACCACAACCCTCAGGTGTTCTAAAGAGACAAGGGTTTGACGATCCCCAGTACTATGATTATCCCCGACCTCCGTACTCTCAACAAAATCGGAGTTCCTCCCTATTTTCCAACAATCAACTATATGCAAATTACCCTAGAACTAACCATCATCTAGAGGAAGAATTGCGATTATTTGAACTATACGGGAACAATTGGAATTATCCGCAAGGCTGGAACAACTCCTTTAATGTCAGCCCACGGAGATACTATCAAGGTGACCGTAACAGGCTTTTTAATGAGGATAGTAAATCCGATAGACATCAAAATGATTTCAGGTCGGGTCGACAGTGCAATGATTATACCCGGTCTCCAAGCTATAGTCAGTCGTTTAAGACCAAGGCAGATTCGGATCTCGCCAAAGATGACCCTACCTCGACAATAACTAAAACAGAGAATACAACTTCAGACATCAGCGATTCAGACCCGCCAGTACAGCTGCAACGCTACAGTGCCCTGCCAAGTCTAAACATTCCTCCTGTCATGAATAAGTATGAAGGTCCACCTAAGGATAGAAAGTCTTGTAGACTAGGTCTTGTAGATTTGTAACCCGCCGGGACCCTCAGGTGACATAAAAGGGTGTGACCCCGCTGGAATCACTAGATCCCTCGAATCACCTAATCCTAGATATCCAGAAAGGATACTGGCTTACGTAAGTTCTCCTGCCGAAACCAGTGACACTGACACTGATGCAGGCATTTCAAATACAGTACCCTGTGATTTTTCTAAAGAATTACAAGGTTCCTTCACGCGGTTAGAGTTATCCCTTAAGGATCGTCCGTTTATTAATGAACAGCAATCATTAGACTGGGACCCTGATGACGTAGAATTTATTGGTGAAACTAACAGCGGATCGTCTTTAACTAATTCAGACGACGATAGGGCTGTGTTTGGCGACGATACGGACCCAAAAATAGATCGCGTGATTCGAGAACTCAGGGAGATATCCGACCTGATTGAAGCACGGGAAGAACAAGGTGTAGGTAAAAATTTACCTATGGACTTCGCCGTCACTAGAGAACAGGATAAAGAACGAAGCCCTATCACCGAAAATGAAACCGGACAAAAAGTAAAAATTAACCCCGAGTCCATTCTCTTGACATTGCCAAAGCGTTGAGTAACAGCTGCTACCCGTCTACCCAAGTATGGTCCTGCTGCTCGTTTCACCCCATACCCTTTAACAAATGTTGAGAAACCCTCTATAGTTATAAAAGAGGCAGAGGGTAGCGAATATGAAAAAAGCCCCATGCATAAAAAAGAAACAGAAACCGCCTAGAAGATTACCCCCCACGGAAGCAATCAACGCCCCCACTGTAGCCTCCCTTTCCCCAACCCTAGTGGCCAACAATGTAACTTCTCCTACTATGAATTTGGAAATGCCCTATGTACCCAGCCTCAAAGAACCTGCTAGAGAACCCCCAAATCCAACCGATACCCCACCACCTTGTCTTTCTTGTCCTCTCATCGATAAAGGAAGCTCTATTGCCACTTCAATCCATTTTGACGTCCAAACTTGGCGATAGATAAAATATTCCATTTGGAAGGATTGTCTTCAAGTTTTTTTTTAACGTAATTTTTTTTTTATTTTAATTTTTGGAATATAAAATTTTAAAAATTTTTTACGGATGTCACATTTGAGGTCATAAAGCTCGTATATTTTTTTAAAATGGTTATCATTGCTAAACTTACAAAAAAAGGGTTAATATATATGCTTTTCAAAATCGAAATCAACATCGAACATTCCTAATAATAATCTGCAAACGTTCGAAACTAAAACAGTCTGTTCCGTCTTGGGTGGTTTTATTAATTAAAGTCAAGAAACGCGTATGTTTCAAATAAAATAATGCTTGATGAAAAAAAAAATGATATTCTTTGGGATCAATTTTGAATTCTCGAAGTTGTAGAACAAAATGAAACCTATAATTGAAAATAAATTTTTTTTCAAAATGAGTATATCTAAAAAATTTACTTACGTTCTATTATTTCATTTTTCAGTTCATAAGGTTTTCATTTTTTTATGATTTAAAATTACTTGGAGTAAAGAAGAAGCCTTTCACTATTTTTACTGCTGATATTCGTTTAAGTAAAACCAAAAGTTTAAATTGCTAAAACAGAATTATTATTTCAAGCATTATAACGGACTGACTTTTCCTTTTTTTATCTTTCAAAATTTGTACATTTTATTTTGTTATAAAAAAAATTTTGAAAAAGAAAGTATGGGAACATTTTAATTTTAGAATCTAGAAATGGTTCTCATTTAACTGATCCGTACGTAAACTCGTTTGTCCCACATTCGAAACTCCTGTAAATCAGTATATTTTTAAATTATAAATATCCCGAAACAAACAAGTAAAAATCTAGAGAAAATTTGAACAATTTTCAGTTTGCTCTGGAAATTAAAAAATTAAAAATTATAAGTTCTTTCAAACTGTACAAATACTATAGAAAAATTGAAAATGAATTCACTTTTGAAGCTTTAGAATATTGTACAATTTCAAAAATTATATCAAAATTTTAAGTCACTATCGATCATTCTTTCGTCGTTGTAAGTATACCACTACAAAAAAATAAATATATAAAAAAAACCTCGAAAGTTGGTAATTTTCAATATAAAATTATTTCAAACTGGATTCGTTTGAAATTGAACAACTTGAATTGACAAAATGGGGACGCTTAAAGGTGAATATTTCTGAACTCCATATCTACAAAAATTAAGCATTCAATTTAAAAATTATAAAACGGAAATAGCGTTTAAAATTTGTGACACAACATTGAAATTTAAAACGTTGGAATGTTTTCCAAATTTCCAAGCCCTTTTCACATTAATATGCGTCAAAAAAGAAAACAAAAAACAACCATGTGTGTTCTGAAAAATAAAATTATGCAAAAATTCGGCATTCACAATTGATTTATTTTAAATTGGATAATGTGCTGAATCAAACATTTCAAACTCAATACCTATCAAATTATTTTTGGAAATGAATAAACTGCATAATTTGAAATTGGAATCATAGTAACTCTGTTTTATAATCATATATTATTGATTGGAAATGTAAGGTTTCCCGCGCGTTGTGGCAAAACGTATTGCTAGTTTATAAATAAAAATTGTTCCAGATCTTTAAATTTAGACACATGTGGATTTTGGTTAACGTTTACAATGAAATGCATGTTAAACTGTCAATGTAGATCTGTTTTTGAAAATTGAAATCCTAACTTCCCTAATTTTGACATTGTTTCAACCACCATTAATCTCAAACCTCAAATTCTGTTGAAACATTTTGAAATATTTTATTTATTGTTTAAAACTTTACTGACTATTTTTAACAATTTAAGTAAATATATACTTTTCAGCTTTAGAACATTTCGTCCCCTCACTACCATTACACAGCACAAGGGATAACGAGTTAGTCCGATTTCCAATCAATGAGCTGTACTAAATTTCTTTTGAATCTCCCTACGTGCTTTCTTATCCAAACAGACAATCAATTCTATATAGCTAGGCACCTATAGTGGCTACAGAGAGTTTTTAATTCGAAACCTTTGGAAACGCCAAGAAAAAAAACAAGACGTGGCAAGAATCCTTAATACTCCGAATGGTCGACACCAGACGTATTCATGGCAACAAAAACATGATACGTTCATGACCTCGACTAGAGGGATGTAACAAAGAGTTTTCAATAGAACACCTGCTACGCTGTAAATAAGAAAGACCAGAAAAGCTGCGAGGATTTGAATTTCGGAGAATCAATTACATCGTTACCATAAGATAAAATGAATGACGCTTTAACCACTAAATTCTGAGGTTAATGTTAAAATCACACAGTGTTACGGATTCTGTCGTGAATAATTCCAGAGCGGCTGAATAAACATAATGATATAGATATAGACACACTTATAATACCAAAACTTAAAATCAACTAGGCCACAAAAAGAAAAAAAAACATAATTAACCAAATTGCTAAGTAAAATCAAAATAGTCGAAATAAAACACCCGTTGTACACATTGATAGTAAAGTGTACTAACTAACAACTCTGAAAAACCACATGGTCTATCAGGTTCCCATCAATGACTGTACGCAGTGGCTCCCAAAATGGATATCTAGGCGTTGGTCAGC
Organism: Andricus kollari; assembly: GCA_932074435.1. Taxonomy (NCBI): domain Eukaryota; kingdom Metazoa; phylum Arthropoda; class Insecta; order Hymenoptera; family Cynipidae; genus Andricus; species Andricus kollari. The sequence continues at coordinate 440 of CAKNWW010088998.1, read as the reverse complement.
ACATAATAAAAGAAGTGCATTCTAAGTACTACATGTCCATTGGTGCTACGAGCCCGCACACAGTGGATGTCATGGAAATGACATGGCTGATGAATTGGCCAGGAATGGTTCGTTATAACGGGAATAACTCTCCTGTTACAGTAAGGAAAATTTTCTTATATATTTTTCTTTTAACCTCAGATTGTGGAGATGTTTCGTGTTATCCTGTTAGTACTAGAAGGATGGTTTGTTTTAGGTGAAAGTAGTTTCCCCCAGGAAAGAATGGATGTAATATTCATCACAACCTTTCCCAAGAAAACCGGACTCTATTATGAGATAATAGCACCTGTTCAATACGTTGCCGGGATTTGGAGGGCTATTGTTTTCGTGGAAGTTGGCAAGTTCCAGAATCTCATCGGGAACTTTTCATCTGACTCGGAATCTTCATGTCAGAATTGTTT
>CAKNWW010088970.1:0-10164 GCA_932074435.1 Andricus kollari | reverse complement strand
AATCTCCCTATGCATCTCACTATGTGTGGATGAACCTTCAAGCTTTCCAACAGACAGATGATAAGTCTATGAGAGGTTGAATCGAAAGCTTTCCGGTAGTCAATCCAGGCCATTGACAGGATGCTCTGATGGTCTGCTACACCATTTTTCGAGCCACGTTCGTGGCTCAATTCTTCGAACGATCCTGTTGTTTAGGACAGCTTTGAAGATCGTATGCAGTGTGTTCAAACAAGTTATTGGCCTCTAATTCTCTGGGTTGGACAAGTTGTCCTTTTGAGGTAGGAGTATAGTGCGTCCTAACACCAGCCACTGCAGAATGGGAACGTTAAATTCTTTTTTCACCTCTTCGGCAGTGATGATATTCTCAGTATCTTCTTTCAACTCCAGTGTTTTCGGGATCTTGTACACCTCTCTCCAAAAAGTCTCTGAATCGTTGGGTTTTGGTGGATTTTTGACAGAAACAGGGAGATCGCTGAAGAGGCGCGATGGGTCAGCGAGAAAATGTTGATGCTTCCTGATCCATCTCTCCCTCTTCTGTATTCTCCTTCTTGCGTCAGATAACACCCGTATTTTGTCAACAATATGTTGCTTGTTTGTCGGCAGCTTTGAATTGTACAGTGTGTGATTGTAGATCCTCATTTCTTGGTCAAGCTTTCGAACTCTTTCCGTGAACTGTCTACCAGATGTTACGTAGTCAATCACACACTGAACACGGGACGCATTCTGTCCTACCCTTCTAAACTTCTCGTTCAGTTGATACAAGCATCGTTTGGTCTTTTGATCCATCGTCGGTTTTAACCTTCGATTTGAATCAGCTAAAGTTCTCGCAGCACCATAAACTGAAGAATTGATGATGCAGAGGTTCCACTCCTCCGATATATCCTCACAAAGGGAGGCATCCATTTCAGTCAGATCATGGGGCTTAGGAGGAACCTGCATGTCAATTTTCCTTCTTGTCCTGAAATCGCGATCATCTCTCAGAAGGTGCCTGCTTTCCGCGGTTGGTCTTAATGTCGCTTCCGCATTTAGCCTGGAGTGGCTGCAATTTTTTAGCACGGCACTCGCTCTCGATGAAATCCCGCGGTTGTCCTTCTGATAAACTTTTCACTACGTATCTCTTCATTGCATACTCGAGGCCTGACATCGTTCTCCAGGACTTCAAGAAACGAACTATATTCGTAATCAAATTATCGACTTCGGCCGACTACAAAATCACTGCCAAGGAGAAGGAAAAGGAGGTGATGTATCAACATCTTAAGGGGGAGCTACAGCGACTGCACCCAAAATATTCGCTTAGAATAATCGTCCACGTGATCCGTGCTCTCGGAGGTGCGAAATTATCACTGGTTCGCAACCTCAAGCCATATCCGCGTCTCAGAAAAATGCCGATGCACTTGCGAGATGGCTGAATAAATCTGTCATCCTTGGATCGCTCCGTGTCCTCAAGACACGCGAGGGTTTCGCCGGCCTGTCCTTGTGATTTCGCCGTGGCCTGTGGCCAAAACGTCTCAGGGTCGTGAGACGTAGCCATTGGTGCGATTTGCCGCGGTTCAACTGGAAGTCAGTATCATTTACATAGATGGCAGTTGCGCCCAGTGGGACCCGGCGGTGGTGGTTTAACCTGTTTTTTATTACTATATACAGGGTGTCCTACCAGCTGTGGTACAACCGGTAATGGCGGATAGACAACAACAAAATAAGACAAACCTACACGCAACTTTGTTGCTCTGTAGCTTCAAAACAGTGGACCGCACAACATTGTTGTGTTTCAATTTTTGTATTATTTTTATTTGTCTATCCGCCATTGCCGGTTGTACCACAGGTGGTATGACACCCTGTAGTAGTACGAACTTCAAGTTAGTTTTTAAGAATATAAATCAGCACTCACTGCGTGGAGATGTCTGCAAATCAATATCAACCCATATTCACGCTACCCAACTACCCTACCAAATAAGTTAAAAAATTATAATGATCGATTAATTAATCTTTAGCCTTTGCACTGATCACATGTTGCGAAGTAGTTGTGGCCTCCTTGACACACCTTTCGAAAGCTTGGTTGTGACAAGAAAGGTCAAAAAACACTTTTTGAGATTGAATCTATTTATCATCGCCTTCTTTTATTATCTCTGAATCATTATCGGGCAAGTTCATGGTAGCTGGCAGTTCAATAATCTCACATTTCTCCTAATCGATGAGATTCACGTAATCATCGGAATAAAAATTTAAATGAGGTATTTCGAATTTACGCACTGTTGTTCGGCGTGATTTTGACTTGCCATTCTCGCTTTAACTATCAGTGCTGCTACTTTTTGTCTCACTGTTTGTCTGTCAGCAGCTAACATCGAAAGAAGAATGTTCTGTGGATATGCCCAGAAGGCATTACTTTGCACTATAGGTCAAACAAATTTCAAACAGTATTTTATCCATGTACCTTATTATTACTGTTGTCAACGAGAGCTTTCTGGGCTCGTCGACGATTGTATGTCTTTTTTTTTTAAATTTGGAGCCAGATTGGTGGGTACACGTGAATAATGAATGTAAAGATTTTCTTCAGTTCTTTTGAACGACTTTCAGTGGCGAAATACTTTCGAACAATGCGATAACCTGTTGTCAACCAGCGAACGTAAGTCTGATTATCAGAACATTTACCTTCAGTCACATCACGACATATCTAATGAAAATAAGATTGGTCCGTACTGAGTTCAAAATTTTAATGTATTTCAGGAAAATCCACGTCTGCAGGATCCAAATCTACGACCGGATGACTTTCACAAACTGCAAGATTTTTTTCGACTGGACAAAGATAACTAGAAGGACAAGACGTGCCGTAATAGTCTTGTTTTCCTGTATCTGGGGCATTATTTGTCAAGTGTAGCCACTCAAAAAGTCGAAGTTGTCCGATCTAAGTTAAACTCAGGCACAGTGTTGTGCTATTGGATAGTACTTTATGGGGAAAAAATGTTGTCATTCGGATAAGTATTGGTCATACGCATTTATTCAAAAAATAAATATTTGACGTTCAGAAATGAAGGTCAAAAATAAATTTGACTTTTTTTCGAAGTGAGACAGGTTTTTTTTTTGTTCTTAAAAGAAAGCTTAGGTTTTTTCCTATAAGACTATGTAAATTAGAAAGTGGGATTCAAATATTTATTCTATGAAAATAAGCGTTGAGTAATCCGGTACGTGCATGACGCTGGCGCTCGAGCCCGGCGGCGTACCGTGGTGCCTTCATGGTATTGTTTTTATGAAAAGTAATAATATATTCTAGTATATTTGATCACTCTATCCATTTTAAAGAGCTGAGACTGACATTGTTTAAGTGCTTGCATTACGTCCACTGATGAATTTAAAAAAAAATTGAATTTTGGAAAATCAAGTTATTGAATCAGAGGTCGGGTCGAAAAAGTTGTTTTATGGATTAAGTAAAATTGAAGCTCGAAGATTTTTGGATGCAGATGTCTGGACGGGTCCTAGTTGTCACAAAAAGTACTTACACCTCTCTAGCATTCATACCTTGGTCAAAATCTTAAAAAAACATGGTTTCGCAAAATTTAAACAGCGCGCAGTTTCTTGAGTTTGCGAATTTGCTGTTAAAAACATTTAGGCCTTCATCCCAGGCATTAGGACTACACAAATATCGATATCGCTTCCATTCTAGAATTGTGACACCAAAATACTCTTTTTCATACTTCACTGACTGGCCTACTACTGAACATGGGAGACTTCAATTGAAAAAATTTTCCTCAGCTACGGAATGCGACTAGGGGAAGTGTGTCCTCGTTGTCACAAGTACTAGTTGTCACATCACGAATATCTCAAAAATTATTAATAATTTTTAAAAAGTACTTATACAGTTTTTGAACGTGTGCCAGTGCTACCGTAAGAAGAAAGTTTCATGGCGACCAGCTTCTCCCAATAAGTAAGTAAATTAAGTTGTTTTCCTATAATAACCCTTGTTTTTTGCATCAACAAATAATTGTTCTTGTTTTACAGATTAATTTATTTTCTTCACTCAGGTACTAGTGTCACAGTTGCTTTGGGGCTTGTTATCACTGTGACAACTAGCCACGAAATAAATGCCCTACTAAAAATTATTTAGCTTTACTCGTAAGGAAAACTGGTAAGATCTTTATGAATTCTTATGAGCATTTGTCGCTATCGTTTGTAAGAACTCTTGTACTTTATATCTGGTACTAATAGCTGAGGCAACTATCCTCATGTACGGGGTAAGTTGTCACACTTTACTTTTTTTTATTAATATTTTTTTTTAAGATTAACGTAAAATTAATTTGTTTCATGTGCAACAATTTAAAGTTAAAGGATAACATATAAGGTTATTCTTAAAAAAAAGTACCAGATTTATTTAATTCATTAATGCTAGTGAGGTTTAAGTACTTTTTGTGACAACTAGGACCCGTCTCCCCTACTTCCCGAAAGAAAAGAAACGAAGATTAGGAAAGGAAGTGAAAACAACTGTCACTAAAAAAACGAAAGGCGAAAAGAAAGGCAGATAGAAGACCACACATCTGCATGAACAATCGAAAGAGCGTGAAAAACCCTATCGGAACTGTAGTAGACAAAATTTTTTTCATCGCTATTAGAAGAGTTAAAAATCGCCGAAATAGACGATATCCACGAAAATCCCAAAAATTGCACCCCCTTCCCCTCGGTCAATACTTATCCGAGTGACAAACTTTGTCCCCATAAAGTACTGTCCAATAGCACAACACTTTGCCTGAGTTTAACTTAGATCGGAAAATTTCGACTTTTTGAGTGGGTACACTTGAGAAATAATGCCCCATTTGTGGGTTCGCAATCCGACCCTACGCAGACAAGTGATAAAAGTGTATTTTCTTATGAAGCACAAATTTCAGATAGTAGTAGCTAAGCCCTGTGCATCACTAGACTTTGACGATACACCACCAATATATTCAGAAGCCGGTTCTTCTATAAAAGATATGTGTTAATCTTTTATAACTTTCGGATGCAGTTTACCATCTGGTGCTTGCTCTACTGTCTTTGTCTAATCTTTTCTGCCGACAAAATATAGTGCTCGGATATCTGAGTGACTTGAACAATGTATTTTACGAAGTTTTAGGTTTTTCTTGGTGTGTTCTCGCCTAAGCATGTCTTTGTCAATTATTATATTCAATTTCTGATCATCTGCGAGATTTTTTTCTAGATCAGAAATTAACGATGACGTTAAAATCACCGCTGCTCTAACCCCTATACCTACCGTATCACAGGCTCTTAAATACTATTCTAATATAATTACATTTGTGCACTTGAATGAGATTCGACTCGTAATGGTGGTAAAAAAGTTTTATCTCGAGGTAACTTTTCAGGACTGCGATTCTCCGGATGAATGTAAATAATCAAGACAGTGACTACTAAGCGTACCTCCATCTGTGCGATCTGGTTCCAAAGGCTTCTGAAGATTAGACTGCTCTTTTTCTTTTCTTCACAATCTCTTCCTAATTACTCCAGTCGTCTTCGAATCCATCACTTTCATAACCATTTTTCTCGAGAAACTTTGATCAGTACGGAATTCACGTTCAATATTCGAAATATTTATTTTGTATTTGCATGTAGAATAATTGGTACATTTTGAGAGTACTGGGATGCCAAGCCAACCGAAATTATATTCAATCTGCGAAATAGATTTAATTCCGCTACAGGAAGTACGCTTACTGAAGTTCTCTTCGGTTCCTCGATTAAAATACCTGGACGAGTGAATATTAGGAAAGCCCTTCGGTTCTAAACAGCCTGAAGATGGTCCTTGCTACCAGGTTGGGGAACTGGTGAAAAGAAAAGCGCACCACCTCTCGGATAAGGAGAAGAAACTCAACGCAGGACAAGCCGTAAAATGCCGTAAAATGCCGTAAAATATAGATGATTTTAAATAATGAGATCTATCAGATTGACGGAGGTACCAGGCTGATGAACGTCCATGAGAAGGACCTAGAGCCAGCACACCTTCGTACCAGGCAATACCACCAACCAAATCTTACAAGAAACGAAAAGGAGGATTCTTCTGCTGCTCGCCTCGGAGCAAAAGGTAAGAGCACCTGACGAGGAAAACACAGAAAACATAAGTGTCGATGAATCTGTACGACCAGTCGTCCCAGTCGCGGGTTTGAGTAGCAGGGTCGAGGTATCACAATCAGCTTTTCCAGTTTCTATTGATACACGCAGGAAGGTTAGGTCTACAGCCACATCCATAAGTAAGCGAATCTGGCCGGACGCACAAGAAGCACCACGCCATAAACGAGGCAGACCTACCAAGGAAACCTACCTTCCTAGCCAGCAAAGCACTTCAGAGGCTCTCAACATGCAAAAACCGTAATGTCGAAAAAAAGACAGACAACACAAGGATATTATCTTTCCTCGGTAGTAACACGCTTCCACCCTAGAGAAGGAGGAGCAACGACTAAATGTGGTAAAATTGAATACCAGTTAGTTTAACTTCGAAAATAGATGGAATTGTTTTTTTTTTTTCGAAGATAATAGACCCCCAGCATTGTTACACAAGTAATTATCATTTTATAATTTGCTGTTTTACTTTCAAAAACAACAACCCCGATCATATTTAGTTAATCAATTTGAAGTTTCTAGGGTTCCTAAAATTTCAAGTTACTAATGTAATGTTAATGATGTAATAATTTTAATTTCAAAAAATTTCGCAATCCTGGGTCTGTAAGCTAAGCCGAGCATTCTAAAAACACATGTCTGTTTTTGACAAAAGTTCTTCTGAATCAGAACCATTTAATATGTTCAAAGTTAACCGTTTTATTTTGGTTAAATTAATTTCTTAACGCAGTTGGAGTTTCTTTTCTCTATTACTTTTCCCTACCCTCTCTCGTTCCTCTCTTAGGAACGGAGTATCTTTCCTCTCCTATTTTTGCCCATCCTCTCTCGCTCCTCTCGTAGGAACTGAGTTTTACAATTCGACTATTTTCTCCACTTTTTTTCAAAAGAATGAGGTTCCACTGAACAAAGTTCCAGTCCTATCATCCTTTAATATGGTAATAGAACGCGTCCAAAACTATTAATTTTGAAGAATAAAATTAGTTGACAAATACCCGAATTTTGAAAATATCGCCACAGAAGCGAATTTAGCGGGAAAACATTAAAAATAATGAACTATGCGCCGGGGATGTTTTCTCCTTCTGTTCCTTTTATAGCATTTTCATAAACGTAGTTAAGTATTCAATACTTAAATTAGGAAAATGTTGAGGTTTAAAAATTTAAATTTTTTAATATTAATGAGCTGGAAAAACGTTTGTTAAACGGGAAAAGACCAGAAATTTGTTTTTGTTCTTCAGGCAACCGTGTAATACATACATTGACAATTTGTTTGCTAATAAGAAATTATAATTGCTAGAAAAATATAATATTTTAAGCAACGAGGCTATGACTTGAGCGGGGTAGAAGAATTCCGAAGTTAATTTGAAATGAGTCAAATGCAGTGCAATTTTTTCTTGAGATAAAGAAAGTACGAGGGAAGAGAAGAGTTGCGGCAGATCGTAATAGTTCACCACTAAACCACCAGAAAGCTAAGGCCTAGATCTAATCGGCTGGCCATATTTAGTGGATCCCCTTCCCCTTAAACGATGTATCCATTGTTCACTAGGCAGAATCACTCCTTGGTATAGATTCAAGTTCTTGAGGGTGACTAAATTTGAAATATTTAGAAATAGTAATTTTATCGTTAAAATATACCTCTGGCGCCATATAACGTTTTGTTCCTACTCGGTTGTTTAGCTGTATATCCACAGTATCGGTGATAACATCATGCCTAACAGCAAGACCAAGATCGCCAATCGCGCACGTTCCATTGGTTTTCACTAGGATGTTTTTTGATTTTAGATCTCTGTGGGCAATTGCTGGTTTTCCCTGCGTACCTACTATCTCCATGTGAAGATGTGCTAAGCCTGTAGCTATCGATAGAGCCATTCTGATCATTCCATTCGTGTCTACGGTTGACCTGTTGAGGTAGTCAAAAAGAGAACCTTTCTCGTGGTAGTCAGTTATAAGCCAAAGCTGCGTCCATGTCCCATTATCTGTAATATAATTCTGCCATTAATTTCCTTAACATTTGCAAAGGAGAGCGCTCAAGTATTACGTCACACAAATTTCGCTAATTTGTTACTCCTCCACCCTTGTGTTGTAAAGCGTCATACTTCCGAGGGACCCCTCCCCAATAAGTGTGAGACGTAATGCTGAAGCGGCCTCAAAGAGGAAAATAATTGGTGTTAAATGACAAGGAATAACCTGGGATAAATATGAAAGGCTTAAAACAATATTAGCATAACATTAATTTCAAAAATATAAATAGTAAAATATTGACGCGAACACCCCCTCAATTTTCCGATACTTCTAACTTTTCTCGAAATAATCACAAAAAACGTCAAAAAAACTCTGAAAAGTATGGTTTTATAGATATCGTTATACCTGCCAAAATAATTGAGCACTGTAAAAAAAGTTGGTGTAAATTTACATCCTGCGACGATGGAAATAATTCGATCGGTGTGGCACATAGTAAATAAGCAGAATTCTGTAAAAATACATATTTTTCTTCTCAACTTGCGTCCGCCGTGAAGAAATACATGCAGGACGTAAATTTCTCGTCGCTGACCGTGAAATAACGTACGGGACGTTAATTAACACACAACTGGTCCCGTGATTTGTTTTCCATATGCTTGTGTCTCGCTTACTCTGATTCCTTTACATTCATACTCCTTAAGGAGCGAGAAAGATAGATAACCTACGTTCCTTCGGTCCCGGAGTGTTCACAACTTTTCAGAGGTTATATTGTATGTAAAGAGGTAGACTGTATATCAAAGGTATATTGCGTATATAAGAAATATTACATAGCATTTTTATATAATTACTTTTCATAAATTTCCAAGTTAGACACGAGCACTGCAACGCGACATTATATGCAAAACAACGTAAACAAGAATTGACAAGAATGAAAATGGACGAAATTCGCACCAACTGGCAAAAGGCCGCTCGGGCGTCTCCGGAACTCATCGTTTGGCACGACTTGTACTCGAGAGTTCCGAATGGCCCAAAACGTCCTGGACATAATTCTGGGGCGTTCGCCCGTGCGGACTTACTTCCTCGTGGTAGAAAATCACACATCGTGAAAATTTACATATAATTTCCTAGACTGAAGGTCCCAAGTAAATTTATCATCTTACGTAAACTTACTATGTCCCACGCTGATCAAATAATTTCCATCATCCGACGTACTAATTTTACAGTCGACTGCATCTAGAACAACATTCGTTCTATTTTCATATTGTTACCTGAAGTGAAATCACACTAGATTGCAAATAAGTACTGTAGTATCGTAAATTAATCAGGTTATACATTGTAATTTGAAAATACACTGCACGTATAATTACTAGTTGATTGTAAATATCACCAAAGCTTTTTTTACAGTGAGGGTTTCAAACCAACTTTTTTTGATGACGATAAAAACTACAAAAATTAATTTTAGACTTGACTTTAGTGTTTTATGCATTTTAAAAATGTGCAAACAGCTTTTTTTATATTTTTAATTCCGTTGATATTTTCACTTACATATTTGAAGAGAGTAAATATTACACATCTTTTTTTAGTTTTATTTTCGGAATCAAAAAAGTTTATTTAAAAACTTATATTATCAGTTGGTTATCAGGATTTCTATAACACATCATTTTCTTGAGTCTTTTTTACGTTTTATGTACCGAGAAGGACAGTGTAATTTTTTTCACACGTTCTAAAGTAAAATATTTATTACTTCAAAACAATCGATGAAAAGAAAAAGTAGAAAATTTCACCTCCTCCTCCTCGGTAACTATTTCTCCAAGACGGGGAATGATTGATGAATCAAAATATAATAAATGTTATAAGATGATAAAAAAGGCAGAAGTACCAAAGTATTTAGAAAAAGGATGGGGAGAGAGAATATGGACCAGAATAGCAAGATTTATATTGGGAAACAAGGTAAGGGAGGGGATGGATTAGGAAAAGGAAGAGAACAGAAAGTGCAGAATATGTGAATGGGAGGAGGAAACATGGGAGTATGTATGGGAAGGATGTAGGAGAGGAATGGAAGGTAAAGGAAGCTGGCAAGACAATGTGGTAAAGATTCTTGGGGGGGATGGAATGAGT
>CAKNWW010088967.1:0-10840 GCA_932074435.1 Andricus kollari | reverse complement strand
ATAAGTAAAAAAAATTCTTTGTTAGCCATGGCAAAAATCAATTTTCATCAAAATAGCTCATTTTTCAACCAAAGAAATGAATTGACAATTAAAATGATGAATCTTTAACCAAAAAATTAATTTTTAACAAAATGTTTAACTTTTAATGAAGTAATTAAATTTTTATTCCAGAAAATATGAATTCTGAATTAAAAATGTAGTAGTTGATATTTCAACCAAAAAAGATTTTAATTTTTAATCAAAAACAGTTGAATTCCACCAAAAAAGACAAATTTTCAAGATGAGTTGAATTCTCAACTAAGAAAGATTTTTCCGTCAAGAGAGAGATAAATTGCAAACAAACTGTTGAATTTTCAAGCAAAAAAATGAATTTTCAACCAAGATGATTAATTTTCTACCAAAAAGAAAGTTTTTTAAACACAAAATACATGAATTTGTAACCAAATACTTAAATTTTCAGCCAAAAACGATCAATTTGAAAGAAAAATAGAATAGTTAAATTTTCAGTTAAAAAAATATTGCTAAGAAAAAATTAAGCACGCTCTCGAAAAATTCCCAGACATTTTCAGGTATATAAAAATTCCCTGAAAATTTTAGTTTTTCCAGGTAGGCTTCGAAACCCTGTAAGCAATTTAAAATGAGATACAGGTAATATAATTTGATAACATGTTTTAACAACAATTTAACTGTTTATTGAGCAATGGTACAACATAATATGTAGTAACAACGTTTCCAGTAGTAAATCAATAAAAAACTGTTGGCAAGTTTATCTGGACATTTGAGTACAATTCGAGTTAAAAGTGGACCTAAGACATTTCACAATCTAATCTACATATTCTACAATTACACTGAAACTTGGATTTAATAAGTCGGGGTTTACGTCGTTCCTACAATTTAAGTCCTCAGAATTTTGGCGATGCGGGGACCGCGGGGCCGATAGAGAGGAGGTGCTCAGTCAAGCGTGACAAGCAGCATCAGGGCAGTACTCTCAGCGCGTTAGTTACGTCAGCTGTTAGCATGTGTCCAAATCCAACATAAATGATTCATGCAGCCCTGTTTACGTTTGGATTCCCCCGATTTATGCTGAAGGCCATGCCCGAAACCGTACTTAATTCCAAGTTCCAGTGTATTCTAAGTTCAGAGATTTCATACCGAAATATTAATCCTTAATTAATAAGAAAAATAGGCAGTTGATGCGATTAAATCTCGAGCATCTCGAATTTCATTCGATTACATATTCAGAAAGGCAATGAAAATGCTTTTCAAATTAAAAATATTGCTTAGACTTTGCAGATATACTCTCCTACTTTAAATTTATGACTACACATTAGGGTGGTCCAAAAAATTATTAGAAATTTTTTTTCGAATTTTCATGCGTTTGCTTAAAAAAAGATATTTAAAGGTTCCAAGTACCATAAAGGTGAATATATATTTCCCATAAAAAAATTCGATGTTGTAAATTTTATTCAGAATCGTCAATATTAGGTGAATTGAGTTGAAACTTAACATTTATCTTCGCAATTAGCTATAGAATACAAATGAATAATTTGATTTTAAATATCAACCCCCATAAGTCTTTTATAGGGTCCCCAAAAAAACCCATAAGTGAAAAATTGGGTTTAGCGAGTTTTTGGGGCAAATTATGATTATTTCTAATTATTTTAAATACAAATGGTCTCTAATACATAAATTATTACTTTTTATTGATAATTAGATATTTAAATAAATTGTTTCAACAATTTGTTATTGTTTATAGCAAATTTCTCTTAAAATAGAGCTAGAAAGTTGCGGGTTTTCCTGAATTTTTAAACATTTTTTTAACTTTTCAGTTAGAGCGAGGCAATAATCAATTAAATTATTATTTATAATAATATTCTCTTATAATAATGATAGACAGTTGCAGTTTTTTCTAAAATTTTCCACTTTTTGTCCACTTTTCAATTAGTGTGAGGTAATAATTAATTTAAGTTAACAAAAATAATTGTTTAAACAATTTATTATTATTTTTGATAATATTCTCTTTGAATAATGCTAGAAATTGCGGTTTATTATGAAAATTTCAACTTTTTGTCCACTTTTCATTACTAGGAGTAAGCTAATAATTAGCGAAATTTAACAAAAATAATTATTTAAACAAATTATTATTGTTTATTACTATCTTAAATTATGTAATTGTCAGAAAGTTTCGGTTTTTTCTAACAAAATTTTATTTGCTTTGGCTTTTAGTTATGAACAAATAATAAATCAATATTATAGAGAATCATATTTTAAACAATCTCTTTGTTTTTTGTAAAAATGTTTCTTCTGAAATATAAATAGATATTTGAAATATTCTTCAAATTTTTCATATGGATTATATTAAATGTAAATTTTCCTTGTAGTAGTTACTGAGAGCTTTTTACTTTGAATTAATATTTATATTACTATATACAAACATATAAACAAATTATATAATTTGTTTCTAACTAAAAAGTCAAAGAAATGCTGTAAATTTAAGACAAACACTCAAGTTTCTAACATTACTCTAAGAGAAGATAGTTGTAAACAATAATCAATTGTTTAAACAATCAGTTTTGTTAACTTGCATTATTTATTATCTCACTAAGTAAAAATTTGACAAAAAGTTGAATATTTCAGAAAAAAACCACAACTCTCTAGCATTATTCAAGGAAAATATTATTAAAAATAATAATAAGTTGTTTAAACAATTGTTTTTGTTCACTTGAATTATTATTACCTTACTCTAATTGAAGAGTGGACAAAAAGTGAAAATTTTTAGAAAAATCTGCAACTTCCTAACATTATTGTAAGTGAATATTCTTATAAATAATAGTGAGTGATTTAAACAATTATTTCTGTTAAATATAAATGATTATTGCCTCGCTCTAACTCAAGAGTGGACAAAAGGTGAAAATTTTAGAAAAATCTGCAACTTCCTAACATTATTGTAAGTGAATACTCTTATAAATAATAATGAGTGATTTAAACAATTATTTCTGTTAAATATAATTGATTATTGCCTCGCTCTAACTGAAAAGTTGAAAACAAGTTAAAAAATTGGGAAAAAAACTCGACTTTCTAACTCTATTCTAAGAGAAAATTGCTATAAACAATAATAAGTTGATTAATTTATTTATTTAAGCATATAATTATAAGTAAAAAGTAATAATTTATGTATTGGAAACAATTTTTTATTTAAAAAACCGCAAAAAATCATAATTAGCCCCAAAAACTCGCAAAACCCAATTTTACACTTATGGGTTTTTTTGGGACCTTATAAAAAAGACCTATGGGGTTGATATTTCAAAATTAATTTTTAATTCGTATCCTATGGTTAATTGTGAAGATAAATGTTGAGTTTCAATTAGATTCACCTATTATTGACGATTCTATCTAAAATTTATAAAAACGTCTTTTTGCTTATGGGGGAAATACGTGTTGAAGTTCATGGGGCTTGTGAATCCTCTGAATATAATTTTTTTTAACGCATTTCTTTTTTTGTGGATTCGAACAAGTTTTTGGGCGATATGCATGAAAATTCTAAAAAAGAAAATTTAGACCACCCTACTACACATAATGATGATAATAATAAATTACTACCAATTATGTTTCATAGCTTTAAAAATAAAAGTTAATTATTTATTATATTCTCTTTTTTTATCTTTCTAAAATACTTCTTGTCGAAAATAAACTTTTGTGCTCTAATTATATATTTTTTTTGCTTGTAGTTTTGATTTGGACTCTGATTTTTCGAGGTAATTTTATGTTGACTTGAAGAAGGATGTTCTCAGCAATTTTGAGACATTTCCTTTTGGCGTAATCGATACTCCGTTGGTGTTAGCATTCCTCTGAAAAAAACCAGTTTTAATATTTGTTGGAAAATATTCTTTTGTCCGAGGTTTTTGTATTTCAAGATTGTATAATATGAAGGTTTTCAAATTGAATTACACTCAACTCCCGAGATAAGCACGGTTTCGAGCGTGGCTTTCAGTGGCCTTCAGCATAAATCGGGAGAATCAAAACATAAACAGGCAGGGTCGCATGAATAATTTCTGTTGGATTCAGACGTAGGACGCAACGTGATGCAACTAACGCGCTGAGAGTGCGGCCCTCATGCTATTTGTCACGCTTGACTGAGCATTGATTCTCTTTCACTGAGGGTGGTTATTTCGGGAGTTGAATGTATTCTAGAATTTTCCCATTTGAATGTCTGGTAAATTTTTGTTTCTGATTTATTTATCGATTATTTCTTAATCAAAAAATGAATTAAAATTTGATATTTTAACTAACCTTAATACGGTATCGAAGGAAACAAAAACTCCTTTGTCACACATGCGACGATAAAGGTGCCAGCACTCTTTTTCCTTTGCAGTTTGAAAAGGTGGTTCTGCAGACATCTCAGTTGCTGCAGGAACCTCGTTTGTAGAATTTAAATTATTTACAGTTACCTACAAATAATTATCAGATAGGATAAAATAAATTTATACAAAATAAGTAAATTTAAAATTTGAACAATAATTTTAGGGTGGCCGCTGGACCCGGACACCCGGAAACAATCTAGAATTTTTTGAGACTGAGAATTTGACATACTTCTAAAAAGAAAAATTTATCCAATCCCTTTGAAATATCACAACTTTTATATCACATGATATAATGCAAATTAATATAAGTTCTATTGGCATTTTTTAAAATGTTAATTTCAATTGTTAACTTTTTCAGTAATTAAATCATTCAGTTTACAATACGTAATTCTAAAATATTTTCCTTCACAAATCCATTTTAGGTCTTCATTGTTAAACGTACATTTTAAATTTACAGAATTTCAAAATATTGTTTTGAAATTGAAATTTTTTTATTGAATTTTGATTGTTAATTCTACTGTAATTCAAGTATTAAAAATTGAATAAGAATTGATTTTCCAAGGCGATTCTGAATCTGTTCAAAGTTAAACAACTTACAGATTTTAACATTAAAAATTGAATTGTTTCAATTCGAAAGCCTTAGTAGTTAAACAAATACTGCGTCTAATTTAAACTTTATATACTTTTTTCAATTTTATAACTTAAAATTAATAGATACATAATTAAACGCCTTTTTTTATTGATTTTTATTTTATATTTTATTTATTTTTAATTATGATAAATTAAAGCCTTTTATACTTAATTTTAAATCCTATTCAAATATTATTTCCGTCTAAAATATTCCATTTTTAACTGATTCCATTTGAAATTTTGTAATTAAAAAAAGACAAACAATATTTGAATATATAACAATATTTGACTGTTCAGTTAAAATAAGCAATTGAAGGGAGGAAATTAGGGTGTTCCAAAAATGCATTGGAATTTTTTTTCTTCAAATTTTCATGCATGTCGCCCCCAAATTTGTTCGAATCCACAAAAAAATGAGTTAAAAAAAAAAAATATTTAGAGTTTCCGCAAGTCCCATAAGTTTAACACGTATTTTCCATAATAAAAAAGACGTTTTTGTAAATTTTATTCAGAATCATCAATATTTGGTGAAGCGAGTTGAAACTTAACATTTCTCTTCAAAATTAGCTGTAGAATATAAATGAATAATTAATTTTTAAATATTAACCCCCTAAGTCTGTTTTATAGGATACAAAAAAAACCCATAAGTGAAAAATTGGGTTTTGCGAGTTTCTGGTGCTAATGATGATTTTTTGTTGCATTTTTTGCAATAAAAATTGTTTCTAATACATAAAATACTACTTTCTACTAATAATAAGATGTTTACATAAATTGTTCAAATAATTTATCATTGTTTTTACCAATTTTATCTTAGAATACAGTTAGAAAATCGCGGATGGTTCTGAAATTTTCTACTTTTTGTCAACTTTTCACATAGAATGGGGTAATCATTAATTTAAGTTAAAAAAATAATTGTTTAAAGAATTAATTAATTTTTTAAATAATATTATATTTGCATAATACTAGAAAGTTGCGATTTTTTCTAAAATATTCAACTTTTTGTCAACTTTTCACTTAGTGAGGTAATAATTAATGCAAGTTAACAAACATAATTGCTTGAACAATGTATTATTGTGGATAACTATCTTCTCTTAAAAATATATATTCGATATATTTCTTGTGAATATATATTTTTCTGAAATAAAAGAGATATTTCAAATATTCTTCAAATTTTCTATATGGAACACATTAAATGTAAATTTTCCTTGGAGTAGTTTCTGAGAGCATTACTCTAAAAGAATATAGTTATAAACCATAATAAATGATCTAAACAATTATATTTGTTTACTTGCACTAATTATTATCTCACTAAGTAAAAAGTTGGCAAAAGTAAAAAATTGTAGAAAAATCTGCAATTTTCTATCATTATTCTAAGAGAATATTGCGATTAATAATAATAAATGCTTTAAACAATTATTTCTGTTAAATTTAATTGATCATTGCCTCGATATAACTGAAAAGTTGAAAATAATCTAAAAAGAATAATAAATTGTTTAAACAATTTATGTGAACAGTATCAGTGGAATGTAGTATTTTATGTATCAGAAACAATTTATATTTAAAAAACCGCAAAAAAGATGATAATTACTGAAAAAAACTCGCAAAACTGATATTTCAACTTCGAATGACTATATCTATTATAATTTAGCATATTTTTATTTAATGAGAAATTCGTTTTTGCATTATGTAGTACTGAAAATGAATTGATTATTTTATCCTATGTTAAATTGCATTATATTATTATTTTTTAAAAGTGAATAATTCTGGATGATAAAATAAAGTTTTTGTTTACTTTAAAAAATGCAGTCCCAAAAAAATCCTTTGGTAGGAATGTTTATTCGAATTTTTCGGATTTTTTGAGCAAATGAATGATTTATAAATAATATATCAACAATTATTAATTTGAAACGACTTAAAATAAAAATAATTTAACTTCTAATTCCAAAAGTGCTCAGTTAAAAAAAATTTAATTTTTCAATTTTTTATGTTTCGAACTTAAAATTGCTTAACATGATGCAATTTAATATAATTTAAAATTTTGTTAAATGTATGGATTCATTTTTTAATTTAGAGCATTGAAAATGATAGCGTGGACTTATAATTTTGCAGTTTAGCGTCTTTGAATTTAAAATTGTTCAATTGAACGTTTAAATAAAAAATTACTTCAAATGAAAAAATTTTCAGCTTGAACAATTCAAATTTTTTAATTTCAATGACCGTGAAAAATTTCTGCGAGCCGGAAAATTACCGGGAATTTTTTCTTTCGAATAAAACGACCACCCTGAATAATTATTTAAACACAAACCTTACCTTTACTGCACTTTCTGCTAAAATAATAGAAGACTGTTTTTGGCTTTCGTTTTGCAAATTTCTAATCTGTAAATTCGATTCAATCCTCTCAGTCATAACCATTTCACTATAAAAAAGAAATTTAGAAATTAACAATTGAGAATCCTTATATTTTATAACTTAATTCATTATCAGGGAGCGGATAAGAGCCACTGCAAAGTTAGCTGACGAGTGCAGCTCGGCTCTCATGTGAGAGCCGAGCTTCGTTCGTCAGATAACTTCTTAGAGGCTCTCATCCACTCCTTGTTTATTATAAATGAATTGATAAGCTTACTTTATTGCCCGTGTAAATGTATTCAAATAGGTGACAGGTTTTTGTTCGAATATCGATTTCTTTGATGAAGCAATAAAAACGAGAAAGAATAAAAAAAATGTACGTTTCATCGAAGTAGTTCGTGGCGCTTGTAGAAGATGAATGATGCTATTTTTCTATCTACTTGAGCCCTCTTTGGCCCTCTTAAAAAAGGGAAAGATCAATACTCAATTACTAGGGAAAGATTAATGATGTCACGTAAATATAAATCACGTGACAGGGGCATCAAAGGTAGGATGAAGTGCATGTCTAAACCTTAATCATTTCGCCAAGGTTACGAATCAACAAAATTTGACGAACTGTCTCGTTTTAATTCAAATAAGTTCTTCTTGTGGTTTAATTATCGAGAGCGTGAAGAAATTTACTTTCGATTCGACGAACTTTATTAATGGGATCTGTATCCAATTCAGTGGCTATTTATTTTCAGTCGAATCAGGGTGTCTACCCTACCTGCAAAACCTGGAATTGTCAGGGAATTTTTTCGAGTGCTTGCTGAATTTTTTTTTAAATTGCAATATGAAATTGAATACCAATGATTCTTCCTTGTAAAATTAGTTTTGCTTCCTCATAGAGGGAGGCTTGTAATTACCTAAATTTTCAAATATACTTTTGTGACATATTTTGATATAATTCGACTCCAGGAGCTCAAAAATAAAATTAAAAAAAAATGCCGTGTGTGTATGTTGGTGTGTGCAACTTTTTTCTGTTCACCATATCCCGAAAAGTAGAAGAGCTACGATCATGAATTTTGGATGACTTGTAGCTCTGATTGATATCCGGGTCTGATAGGATTTTGAGCTTGATCGACCATTTAGAAATAGTTTTTTCTTGTGTTTAGAGATTTAGACAGAAAAATGTTACCTTGTTTATAGAAGAAAAACTTTTTTGATATTCAAAGTACAACAAAACGATATCTAGCGTATTTTTTCGCGTCTCTGAGACGCATCGGTCGACCTATTTTTGAAACTTTTATGACCTACTAGTACCGATTTATGACGTTTCAAAAAATGGTTTATTCTGTTTATATAAGAAAAACTTTTTTGATTTTCAAAATATGTCAATATTGCATGTAGAGTATTGGTTTTCTTCCTCGAGACGCATCGATTGACCTATTGATAAACCTTTTATGACCCACCAGTACCTATTTATGAATTTCAAAAAATGGTTTATTCTGATTGTATGAGAATTTTGTTTCCATATTTAGAATACGGCAATATTACATGTAGAGTATTTGTTATCGTCCTTGAGACGCATCGATTGACCTATTGATAATCCTTTTATGACCCACCAGTACCGATTTATGAAGTTTAAAAAAATGGTTTATTCTGTTTGCATGAAAATAACTTTTTTGATATTCAAAATACAACAATACGATATTTAGCCTATTTGTTCGCATCTCCGAGACGCATCGATCGACCTATTTTTGAAACATTGATGACCTTCTAGTACCGATTTATGAGCTTTCAAAAAATGGTTCATTCTGTTTATACCATCTAAGAACAACTTTTTTGATATTCAAAAAACGACAATATTATATTTAGTGTATTTGTTCGTCTTCTTGAGATGCATCGATTGACCTGTGGATAAACCTTTTATGACCCACCAGTACCTATTTATGAATTGAAAAAAATGGTTTATTCTGTTTGTATGAGAAATTTTTTTTTTATATTGAGAATACGGCAATATTACATGTAGAGTATTTGTTTTCGTCCTTGAGACGCATCGATTGACCTATTGATGAACATTTTATGACCCACCAGTATCGATTTATGAAGTTTAAAAAAAAATGGTTTATCCTGTTTGTATGAAAAGAACTTTTTTGACATTCCAAATACAACAATACGATATCTAGCCTATTTGTTCGCGTCTCTGGGACGCATCGATCGACCTATTGTTGAAACTTTTATGACCTACCAGTACCGATTTATGAAGCTTAAAAAAATGTTTTATTCTGTTTATATAAGAAAACCTTTTTTGATATTCAAAATACGACCATATTATATGTAGTGTATTTTATTGTCTTCTTAAAACGCATCGATTGACCTATTAATAAACCTATTATGACCCACCAGTACCTATTTATGAAATAACAAAAAATGGTTTATTCTGTTTGTATGAGAAATTGTTTTTTTATATTTAGAATACGGCAATATTACATGTAGAGTATTTGTTTTCGTCCTTGAGACGCATCGATTGACCTATTGATGAACCTTTTATGACCTATCAGTACCGATTTATGAATTAAGAAAAAATGGTTTATTCTGTTTGTATGAAAAAAACTTTTTTGATATTCAAAACACGACAATATTACATGTAGGGTATTTGTTTGCGTCCTTGCGTGCAACGGTCGACCTATTGTGGAAATTTTTATGACCTTCCAGTACCGATTTATGGAGTTTCAAAAAATGGATTATTCTGTTTATATAAGAAAATCTTTTTTGACATTCAAAATACGACAATATTATATTCAATGTATTTGTTCGCCTTCTTGAGACGCATAGATTGACCTATGGATAAACCTTTTATGACCCACCAGTACCTATTTATGAATTAAAAAAAAATGGTTTATTTGTTTGTATGAGAATTTTTTTTATATTTAGAATACGGCAATATTGCATATAGAGTATTTGTTTTCGTCCTCGAGACGCATCGATTGACCTGTTGATGAACCTGTTATGACCCACCAGTACCGATTTATATGAAGTTAAAAAAATGGTTTTTTCTGTTTGTATGAAAAAAACTTTTTTGACATTCACATTACAACAATACGATATCTAGCCTATTTATTCGCGTCTCTAAGACGCATCGATTTATGAAGTTTAAAAAAAATGGTTTATTATGTTTGTATATGAACAACTTTTTTGATATTCACATTACAACAATACGATATCTAGCCTATTTATTCGCGTCTCTGAGACGCACCTATTTATGAAGTTTAAAAAAATGGTTTATTCTGTTTGATGAAAACAACTTTTTTGATATTCAAAACACGACAATATTACATGTAGAGTATCGATTGACCTATTGGTGAACCATTTATGACCTACCAGTACCGATTTATGAAGTTTAAACAAAAGTTGTGTATTATGTTCATATAACACATCAATTGACATTTTAGTGGGCCCTTTGATTTTCTGAAAATAAAATTTTCGGAAAGACAGAAACATATAAGCTTGAAAAATATTGGAAG
>CAKNWW010088955.1:0-21438 GCA_932074435.1 Andricus kollari | reverse complement strand
TTCTGAAAAAAAAGAATGAAATTAAGTTCAACTTCAGTTTATCGAAAGTTTCCTGCCTCTGTCAAGTGTACCCTGACATTCCCTGACTTTATGGAATTCCCTGACCTGTAGCAACCTTGAAAACCACCATAATTGCAAGATAATAATACTTCCAGAAATCGTAATCAGTCACATAGAAGTAGCAAGCAATAGTTTTACAAATAAATTAATAAAGGTTATTGATTTTTCAGTGTCATTTGCATCAATAAGATCTGCCTTTGAAAGAAAGCATTAATGGGGTCCACTGATTCAATAATTGTTTTTCCCCAATGATTAAATAAGATTGACTGCACAGGATTCCTAAAATCAGACTAGGAGACTAAATTGCAGACAACCATCTTAATGCTCGCTTCTTTGATTGCAGAAAAAACTTCTATAATTAAAATAATTACATGTAAAAAATTTAAAAAAAAATTGAAAAGTATGTTGAAGCGTTGAAGACGAGCATAGTTAGGACAGCAAGTAATCCACTCTCTATAAATAAAAAACATCTTGAAAAGAGAGGATTGGTTCTTGATTGTATAAAGTAATGTGAAAAGAGTTTTCCAATGCTCCAGACGTAAAAGCATTGAAGAAATCATCGTTTACTGATGCAGTGAAGAGAAAACCAATTGAGTATCTCGACAACAGTTGTCGTTCCACAGATGTATGCAAGAGTTGTGCAGAGCCACGTTCATCGAGCAATCAAATATCCTGCAAAAAGTGGCCAATTAACGCTAAACCTTCTGATTCACACAATCTTAATATAGTCGGTTTTGCCTTCCAGGAATGCCTGGAAAAAAGAACACCATCACCTATCAATGTTGTCCAGAACCCTACGTCGACGTTACTTTCACCATTCAAATTCGAAGACGCACCCTCTACTATTTCTTCAACCTCATCGTGCCATGCGTCCTGATTTCGAGTATGGCGTTGCTTGGATTTACCCTGCCACCTGATTCAGGAGAGAAGCTCACCTTAGGTAATGTAATTTTTGCACGTTTGCTTGAAATCTTTGACCTAACTTTTTTCCACCTTCATTTCTCACTTGTATACAGTGCATCTGTTAACTGACACCTTTGGCGATTGTCTTTCGTTTCGTTTTTGTTCAGTTAAAAAAAATGAATTACTAAAACATAAACTGATAATAAAGATACTGATCCACATCGAATAAATGGTGATGCTCGGACGATCCGCAGGAGATTGTGAAAAATAGTATTGTCGCTGTTTTCGATTATGCGTATCCCTATATCGATTGTTTCACATTTACAACAGCAGTATTCATATAGTAGCACAGAGATCACCGAGCAGAGATATACAAGCTACATATTCAATTTCAAAGCGATTACGCGAACGTCTCTCTTTCCCTTCGGAAAAGCTCTTTTTCCTGGATTTACACGGATTTACATATCGAACGTCCCTGATTACCGTTTCGACGAGTAACGTTCTCAAATGAAACCCTGCGTTACTCGGTAATCTCACCGGATGTCACTCCAACAGAGAAACAATATCGCATATCGGAGTCCTGGGGTATGTAGCATTTTTAATTGGCAAACTTGAACGGCTCCGATTTCTGGATTATCTGGATTTTATTTATAGCATTTTAAGATCCAGATGTGACTTTGCATTTATCGGTTTTGCTTTCATTGACGGTATATGTTCTATATGTTCGTATGATGAAACCGGAGTAAAATTAGTAACGAACGGGAGGACGAAAATGGTTATCTTTCTCCCTGTGTTCTATATATATTCTATCAAATTTATATTCGATTGGTTGCCATTTGCGAGTGTACGTATCGCATACGATCGACTGATACCACACCCATTTATTGCAATCGATGCAATCACGAGAACGCGATGCTGGAACAGTAAACTGATGCCTATAAATTGTTTTCAGCAATTATTTACTATTGGAAGATGAAGTGAACTTTTTAATAGGTTTCCGATAAAAGTCTTATTTCTTTATGTCTGTTAGTTACTGATCCTGTTTTACTAATTATTGAGTTCCATGATATTCAGCTCTATCAATTTGATTACTGATGCGATTTCATTTATACGGAAGTGCAATTTCATATGTTGTAATAACCATGATATGTCTTAATCAGAAAACGGATGCATATCAAGCTGTCAATAATTTAACTATAATTGACTATCGTGAATAATTTAATCTCAGCCCATTCAGACGTTTTGTAATTTTGCGGAAAAGTTGCACTATTGTAGTCTGAATAATAATCCATTCGGCAAATTGATAAACTCAAATCAGTGTTGTTCAGTCCGTAATACAATTCAATGTACAGGATAAGCTAATTCAATTTCTAATTCAATTCAGTCTAATCCGTTCCAGTTATACTCCATATATATTCAGTAATCGATTGCCAACGGGTACTTAACGCTAAACTGAATGCTATAGTCCTCTGTTAGTCTATTTTTTCACCACTATGTCGCTTGATGCCTGGTAGCCAAATTAAGTTATAAAGTTAGTTTAACTTTCAACTTTGAACAGTTTTCAGAACTAAGTTATGATTTTAGTTTGGAATATTCAAATTTTGTGAAAGTATAATGAAATTAGCAATTTAAACACCCATATATTCGAATATTTATTCTTCGAATTTCTTGTAAGCAGAAAGTGGAAATTGTCTAACTTAGAAGACTTTCGTATTAGAAAATACGATAATTTAGAAATATTATCAAAGAAATATTGAAGTAAGAATAGGCTATGGACTACGAAATAACCTTTTTTGAAGCGCCGGAATATTTTAGAACATGGTCCAAACAATTTTTGTTTAAACACATTCTTTTATGCGAAATTTTGGACTAACAAAGTAAAAAAGAGCACTTAAAATCTTCACATTTTTGGCATTATATTCATTAAAAATTTTCTGTATTTAAGCAAAATTTATCTGACTTTTAGTTAAATTTATGAGAATATAAGACTCAATTTTGAAATTCAGATAATCATTAATCAGGACTTAAATTTATATCAATTTTTTTGAACGTAAGCAAAACAAATTTTTAAATTCAGCAACTTTAAGCAGTTTTCTGCTTTGCAAACTGTCCAGAATGTTATTTCATCACATTTTTCACAGTTTTCATACGAAATTTCTATAAAAATTAATTGTTAAAAAATGTTTTTCGCTATAAAAAAACACAGAAGAAATGTAAGCGTACAAGAATAAAATCAGCCCTTAACTAACTTTTGCAAAATAAACCATTCTGACTCTAATTATTTTTATTTTCTAAAGTCAGCTTCAGTATCATTTCCAAAATTAGTTATAACTAGCAATTAATATATATGTTTATCGATTTTAAAACTGATAAATCTATAAATTGGTTTGGATTAAATTCAGAAAATTTGGTCTAAATTGAAGACCTCATTTTCTGAATTTCAAAATTGAGCCTTAAATTCACCTAAATTTCACAGCATTTATTGCTAACCCTTTTGAAATTTCAAAACAATTTTATGATCAAATAATTGCTTTTCACGTGTTTCAAAACATTCAGGAATTCATAGAACATGAAAAATTCTTATGATCAGTTGAAGATGGCTAAATTGCTGAATCCATCATCATGGCAAACAATAAAAATGTCACAATTTCGAATTTCTTTACAACATTTTTTCAAGAGGAATATATGTCAACTTGTATTTTAGAACTTTTTACTAATTTTCAAGTTAAATATAATTTTTAAAACCAAAGTTTTTTTGGAAATAGTGAGCATTTATATGAAGGTGGAAAATTCAAAAAGTTTTAAAAGTGACAAACTTTCAAAATGATACAATGATATAAAAATTTAGGATAATAAAAGAAGATGTAGTAGTTATGAGTATCACAATACCTGCTTTTTATATGTTGAAAAGATTCTGTTAATTTTTATCATAATATCTTTCTAAATTTTTAATCAACTATTGACCAATCCCATTTCAAATCAGAAAAATTTTAAAGAAAAGTCTAGGTCATGCTGTCAGAATGATTCAGTATTTGGATATATTATTCTAAAGTGAAAATGAAGAAACCTGTATTTTACAGTTTGCTTCAAATTTTTTTTTAAATGTGTTATAATTATTTAAAAATTACGTGTAAATTCTAAAAAATTGACTATTTTTCTAAAATTCTTGAATGTGGATTTTCTCAAAAACCGCACTCTTTATTTTTGTATAAATAGCTGCTAATATATACTACATGTCTGGCGAGTTTCGTTCTTGGTAAACTACTGCTCAACATTGAAATAAATTATTTTAGAAAAATGGAAATTTTGCACTTGTCTTGAAAACTCACAAGATATGTAGGACATATTACCAGTTATTTCTAAACAAAAAACAATCTTAAAAAGTGGAGTTTTAAAAAAAATCCACTTAAAGAATTTTAGAAAATCATCCGGCATTTATTCATTTTTGAAAATCCGCAGGTAATTTTCGAATGATTGTAACAAACCAAAAAAAGTGTCCCTTTACTTTCACCATAGAATGACATATCCGAATACCAAAAAAGTATGGCACCCTAAGCTAGACCTTTCTGCCGGCTTTGGAATGGAATTGATCTAGTATTAAGTTTTACAGAATTTGTATAACTGGTGAAAAAATTGTAATTGCAATTGTAAAACTTTAGGCCCTCCTAAAAAAAACCTTGGCACACTGTTGGTTCAAAAATGCAGAAGGCGATTCTTCATTCAAACTTTTGCTAAATCAGAAAAGCTAAACTTTCACCTGACTAAAATTTTCTCGCCCTTTCTCGAGTATTTTAAAGGGAATGATATTTTATAAAACATCCTTTTAGCAAGAAAGTGTGTAAAAAATTGCTTGTTTCTGAATCTGAGAGAATAATGAAAAAAATTCTTACCTAAATATACACGCAGCATTTTGCTGTTCTTAGTAAGTTTTCTTTCGTATGCGTGCGTACACATGCAAAAATTGCCACCCTCGTAACATCCCCCGGCATTCGAATATTTGTGTCTTGGGACTTCCACCATTCAAATTTATGTTTGCGCTCCACGATATATACGGACGTCCGAGCTATCCCAACAAAGAGAACGTGATTTGAATTTGGATCGGCATGAAGACTTCGATGAGATCTTCTAGAACAAAAAAAACGGATGACACTTACCTAGCACTGAATCTGACCACTTAGTCTATTCGCTAGATTTCAGGGAGACGGATCGGTGGGACCAAAGCGGTGCTTGAGCGAAATTGGACGGGAATCAAAATGGCGAAAATACAGGAATCAAAACGACGGAATTGAAGAATTTAAAAGAGGGAAATAAGGAATCAAATTAACGGGATACAGCTATTAGTTCTGTGATACAAAAAGTATTCCTTGGTCACCCCACAAAGCAATAATTAGACTTCTTCAGTGGAACAATTGAGTACAGAATTAAATTTTTCTATAAGTATCTGAATGGTCGTCTAGAAACTTGAGTTTTAGAGCAATACCATAGCAGTAAATTAACATTTGAATGGACTCAAGGAGTCAGAAGTTATCTTGTTGTGTTATTGTTGCTGAAGCCACAATTGGGCAACAATGCAATTTCGAACTCGTCCTAACTCTGAGGTACGAGACACATTCTAATAGACTTTGCTTCTTGTCTCTGCACTCAACTACGGTATATTTACTCATGAAATTTTACCATAAAACTGATAGTGATCTCTAAAACTCAAATTTTCACATTCACCTCAATTGGTCCACTGGTATACACAATTTTAAAAAGACGATGAAAAAAGGGAAAATTCATTGCCCGAAGGGTTCGTCTTAAGTGAAATCTTATTCAGTCATTTATCTTGACTTTATAAATGTACTTCCAGGAGATAAAGCTTCCCCTTTTGTCGTTTAAGGACCTTATAGCTACTACCCACCCTTAAGAAAGGTAGTTTAGATTACGTAGAACCCTTCTTCGTGGAAACACGTTTCTAGAAAGTTGTTGCTTCCAAGATTCCATTATAATTGAAAAAGGCGAAGGTAGCAGAAAGGAAAAAAACTCTGCTCGAGGAAGGAAGGTATTTTTCTAATTTTTAAGTTATTCTCAGGTGCGGTAAAGGCGAGGTTTAATTCGTTAAAGAATTTGCAGGACCATTTCCGTTCGATGTCAAACAATCCTGCGATTTGTGTCAACGATAAATGCATTGCACATACGCCGTGGGGCGTTCGAATCTGTCGGGATTCTATCAGAATTTTATTCGACTCAAATTGTCGTTTATCAGTTATATTGCAACTTTTGTAGTGAATCATTGGTGGGTTTAGTGTCATCCCTCGTCAAAAAATGCCCGTCAGGCTTTCAATGTTCGATACCACACGATCGATGAACAGTGAACACCATCTCTGTTTCGTATAGGATATTTTCTCAATCTCCCACTGTATTTGACGACCTAATTTTTATTCAAAAAGGTTGATTCAAAATAGTGGATAAGTAGCTTTATAATGAATTCCGCATCGAATTGTAATACTGACGTTTATTTGCAAGTTTGAGGCTTCTTGTTCAATCACCGAAATTCAGCAGCGCTTGGTTCGGTAGTACTTGGATGCGTGCCGTCTAAAAAAAACTGTCCTCATTTATAACTTTTTCTCTCAGATTAAATATTTGTTCTCTATTTCTATTATTCATATAAAAGGAAAATAAAAATTGTTTTTTCAAGGCTTTATTGTTCAATTTTACGTCTTGTTTGTTTTTTTTTTAAACCATACACATTATTTGAACGTGTAACTTCCTAATATATATTGAAAGGTTCTTAGAGAGATGTACAAAATTTTGACTTTTTCTCAAAAAGCATCGTAGCATTTCAAAAATGAAGCTTTATAGAATTCAATCAAAAAGATTCTATAGAAGTATTATAAGCCTCATTATGTTGTAAAAGAGTTTCCTAAATTTGATAAAAGGTTAGTTTGTTAAGAAGATCCAATTAAAATAAGACGATACAATGTATTATATTTTTATATTATCAAAAACAATAAAAAAGGTTGATAAATTCTCAACCTATTTTCTTTAAACATTTGAAGGACCTCAAATTACTACTTAAAAATTCTTTAAAGAGATTTATTTTCTCGTTGACAAAAAGAAATTTTTTGATCCAATCCGCAAAGAAATAAAATAGAAAATGATTTCGGCTATTCGGCCAAGTGCATTCAGCATAAACGGAAGGAATAGCAAGAGCTCTTTTTGCATATCTCCTTAAATGAAAATATTATACAAATGAAACTTTTGAAAAAGAAAATAAATTAAGAAAAACATTAGAGATTTACTTTACTGATTGTGAGCAAAATTTTTGATTCATCTGCAATGATGAAAATTTTAAAAGAAAATAACTTCGAGCTTTGAATAAAACTATATCTATTAAATCTAAAAATGTTTAGACACAGACATCCGCATTAATACTGAAAAGAAAGCGGCTTAGTTAAAAGGGGATATTCAAAGACAGCGATAGACATGGATGCTTTCCTAGTGGAAGATACGTATTCGTGAATGGTTCATCGAACTCAAGTGCTCCTTCCCATTTTCTCGGTCGAAGAGACTCGAAGGAACGGTTCTGGAAGCACAATATCCAAAGAGGCCGAACGAAAGAAAAATGTAGATGACAAACAGTGAATCTCAACTTTCTAGTTCATATAATAATTCTTATTATTAAAAAAATAATTTATTCAGAACATTTTCCTTCCTATTTCAAAACAGTCGATCTCGAATTTTCATTTTATCTTAATTTTTAGTGCACGAAAGAAGCAGTTGCTTTTCTGCTTTCTTCCCAAAGAAGAATAATATACTAGTGTCTAAAATCTTAGATGAGATACGCTGGCTTACTTTGTCTTAGCTTTCATCTTCAGTCCTGTCTCTTTTAGCCTTTCTTTCATCCCTTTGTGAATGTATTGACGCCGGCATTGGGAGCATTTAGCGATGTTTCTTTTATCTCGCAGGTCTGATGATTTGAGACCTTTAACAATACTAAGATGCGTGAGGACATCCATTTCCTTCATCTTGATCGCTATCCTTGTTATTTCTTCTTTCAACCTTTCAGGTTTCTAAAAAAATTCCGTTTCCTTTTAGAAAAACTAATCTGTGAATGAATGCAATAATGGAACTGACTATAACTGGTTTCTTCTCGCATGTTGATAAATCTAAATGTAAAAGAGTATACTCCCACTAATGAAGTGAACTTGCGAAAATAGAGAACATGAAAGTCGTAAGGCAACTGACAGACTCCAAGTAGAACAGGACGTGCATTTGATTGGACATTATCATCACAAAGAGTTTAACCACGGTTGTGTGTATCAACTCCTTTCTGTGTGACGCTCTGCTATCAAAATGCGCATGTAGTTAAAGGAAAGCCGCAATCAACCACCGTATACTAAATCGTATCACAGAAGTGGTGGACATCCTCGAATGATCTCAATTGGTCTTTTGGCAAAACGTTTTGCTGTTGACTTCACAAAGTAGAGACATTTAAATAAATCTCATAAAATGTACATTCCTATACTTTCTAAAACTGAATCTCAGGTTTTAGTGGAAAATTCCATACAATGTGCAAAGTTCTGATCTGATTCCCGATTTTTGAATGTTTGACTATCTGCATATTCATCATATTCACTCCTGGAGGTTGAACTACAGACAACAGATATGTCCTTAATAGAGATCATATTCTGATCCTTCCCATTAGGATACCCAGAGGATGTATCGTTATGACAATTCTCATGTAGATGATTATCGATTGCTTGAATCTGTATCTACTAGGCTCATAATCCGTTTTCGATACCAGATGTGATAACCATTATCAGGCTATCAGTATCAAGTACCTATTTGAAATTTACGCATTATCTAATTACACAGAATCTGTAACAATATCGCTTCGAGCTTAAATTGCAAAAGGAATCCTCCTAGAGAATTGAATTGTCACTCAATGAAACGTCCGAAACACAGAAGGCTGAAGATCGACCTTAAGTTTCACGCATTTTCGGAAAATCAAAAGGAGACTAGCTCTTCGAATTTTCCTTTTTTCATCGTGAAAATTGTTCTCTCCACAGGGGTGACCATCCTGCTGTCGCTCACAGTGTTCCTGAACCTCGTTGCAGAAAGCATGCCGACGACTTCGGACGCTGTTCCCTTGATAGGTACCTATGTATATGCTCTCTCATAAGCCTGTCTATCTGTCTGACTGATGATTGTCTACCCCTGTGCATCTTCCTACCACCGGACTGCCCGCGAAACGAATACCTCATTCGAAAATTGCCAGCGCTTCGAGCAACTAGTTTCAAACCATGTTACAAGACTCCAGAGTTTGAGCGATGTACGCTGTGGGAATTGCTATTTATTCCCACTCCCTGTTCACGAGTCCATTCCTACTATTAATTTCTTAGCATGCATTTTTTATCTTTATTCTGATTTAAACATATCCCCTTTGGAGTGTTCAACAGCCATCTACTGTAAATACAAATTCCTCTTGTTTTTCTATTCTTTTTGTTCTTCCTCGTCAGCAAATACCTTCATTTTACCCTTCTCACAGCGTCATCGTAATTTCTCAGCAAGAGTCGTTCTGATCCTTGCAGATTCTCGGGGCAAAGTCTGCCTCCTCGTTTTTTACCTTCTTCAGTTCTCTACCTTTTATTTTGATTCTCCCCTTTAAAAATGAAAATCCCAATATATTCTTGCACGCTTCCTTCCTTGAATTTCCCGCTAGAATCCTAATACCTCGACGAAAACCAAAAGACGATTCAACAGCTCTAAACCTCGAGACAGTTTCTCCGCATTTAAGACTCAAAGTACCACCGGTTCCGTCGAAGTAAATCCAAATTATCAAAATAAATGCGACTATTATGATGAACGCTATTTTCTGAGTAGTGTGGTAGATTCGTCGAGACCGGAAAGTTGGATAAAGATAGGATCGCATCAATCAACA
Organism: Andricus kollari; assembly: GCA_932074435.1. Classification (NCBI taxonomy): domain Eukaryota; kingdom Metazoa; phylum Arthropoda; class Insecta; order Hymenoptera; family Cynipidae; genus Andricus; species Andricus kollari. The sequence goes on along the minus strand of CAKNWW010088955.1, from coordinate 11,552 downwards.
GATCTCATCACGATTAAATGCCACGACAAGGAGGTGAAGTTCGAAAAAGACGTTTTGAAGAAAGTCGACTCCTAACATCTACCTGACGTCCATTTCAAATTACGTACTGCTAATAAAAAACGCTAGACTTTAATTAAAACGCTGCCGCGGGTAGCTCTTAGTAAAAGCAGACTCTAAAGTACTTCTTAAAAACAAAACGATAAAAATAATGGAACTAAAAGAAAATTCTTTTGTGTAGCGTGCTAAAGGCAATGCTGTCTTTTTTTAATTGTGGTAGTCATTATACTTCTTTCTCGTAAACAGATTAGCTATATGCACTCTTCTCATCGGGGATTCTTGCGATTTTGCATCCTCTACCTTTAAAGCGAGCACACTGGTGAAACAAGACAAAGTCAATAATTGTCTTTGTATAGTAACTAATGCATGAGTGTTTTTCTTCGAATAATATTACCTCCTACTTAAGCATCTTGGAAAAGTATTTCTCCAGGGTATCAATAAAACAGCACAGTAAACATGCTTTTTAGAGAAAAAATTGTTTCTGGGTCAACGAAACTTCCTTATCTGGGGGTTTCAAAGTCAACTAAAAATTAGTTTTTAATGCTATGAAGCTGGATATGAAGCAAAGCTTTCAGCTTTTCGAGAAAATAATTACACTGGCCTCCCAAACAAGGTAAGACTGACTCAAAATCATATGTAGGATAATGTATGATGCAAAGAACTTTTCTTAAATATAGATCGTCTTAATTTTGATTTATTTGATAACAAACAATAATGAGCTTATGTCCGGAATCACAATAAAAATTATTATTAAACTCATCGATATTTTAACGTTTTATCCAAAGGAGGAAATATCCGACTTAAATATTTTTTATGTATACAAAAATTGTCTAGTTTATATTATATTTATTGTTTAATTCGATATTAATTAAATTAATTTTTTCAATTATTTTTAGTGCAAATTGAGCTAATTCTGTAAGGAGTTAATACAAAAAAGTGGAAATTTCAGTAAGTTCATACATTTTTTATAAAACAGTATGTTCATGATTGCCATTTGAAAACGATTACAAATTTGTTTAGGGATGAAACATTTCTCGTAAATTTGGGTTCTCGCTTAACATGATATAAACGTGTTACTTTAATAGCATTATTCGTGTAATTTGTAAAAAGGTTGCAATGTAATGGCTTACAAAATATTAACTAAAGCTAGTATGTCAAAACTGTAATAAGATTTATCGAAATTTAAACAAACAGCTTAAATAAACAGAATTAAGCTTAGTGAATGACAAATGTAGTTCACTCAGTCAGATTATAACCCAAACTCGTAAAACCTTATAGCTTAGATTATTTAAGTTGGGCATCATTATTATTTACGATTGGTTTGTTGAAATCAGGTCAAATACTAAAAATAATGAAACTCTGACACCTTCGCGAAAAAAATTATCCACAAAAATATCTGCTAATTAAATTGGTCCTCCTTTGAATATAATATGTAAAAAAATCGAGAGTGGACAATGTTTTTGTGACTCAGAATGAAATCCGCTTTTAATGTATTTACTTATATTCCTTTCTTATTGAACTTATCACCACTTATAAAATTAAAAATATCTTTTTTCTGTGCATGTTAACACATATTTTCTCTCCCCTAGAACTACATACTTTTCTCCGATGATAAAAAGTGTTTAAGAAAATTTATAGGAAAATCAATTCCCTGCATATTTTAAATTAACAAAATTTAAAACTTCAAAAACACTAGTACAATTACATGTTTCCTTCAGACTGCATGTCTCGCTTCTCCAGTATGTTCGAATTTTGATTAATTATAGATATATTTTAAGACAAATACGCGTTGACCTTTCGCAGGAAAATTTGACACACTAAGCGATCTGACAATTTTGATCTTGGCACACGCATCACGTTGTGCTCACCCAAGCGAGTACCTGCACCTATTTTCAGCCACATTCAATTAATCCTTGAAAGATTATTTCCAGCTATCGAGAACTTCTGAGCGGTCGCCGACCACTCGGACTTTGGAGACTGGAAAATTATGATCGTAGATCGATCGATTTATTTATTTATTTTCCCTTGATATTTGATCGAAAGGGTATCAGCCGCTGTCAGTTGGTGACCCTTTTTCAAGATACTGATATTGTCCAAGATCGGCGGTGGAAACACACTGAAAAATGTGTCTCATGAAATTCTATGGAGAGGCGATTCTTTACTGACGCCAAACGCCGTGTCTCTTGAAACGGTGGTTCTTTAAATTCATATCCGAAATCTGAATATGTAAGATCCTTTTATCGTGAAGATGGAGAAAATAGATGGTTCAAAATGTACATCTCTGAGACTTTTCCACCGCAGATCCCAATGGATGCTTTTGGAATTTATACACGAGACCAACTCGTAATTATGGGAGACTTCGTGCACATGAATCCACTGAGTGCACGCGATTCACCAGGGCCATCGTGACAGGCATTCCACTTCCCTCTTTATTTTCTCGAATTGCACTAGTGACTTTGAAATGGAAACAGAATTTTTCAAACTGGTGATTTCCAAGTCTGTCGCATATAATTCTTCACGAGTTTCTCTACTGCAATTCTTTTCACTAGCTTTAATTTACACTTTCATGTGATTTCAAATTTTTCAAAGCTAAATTAAAGATTTACTCAAAGTTGTGTTTCTAAAATTTCTCATATTTTCAATTTAAATCAGTGTGAATATTATAGATATAATACGAAATAAGTAATTGTTTACTTTGATGACTTTTCCAAATTTTGTATTAAATTACTTAAAACCTTCTGCAAAACCTTCTTTCTAGTCCAAAAGTAAAACATCAGTCAGAAGACACCAAAAAAATTGGTATTTTTGTCAAAAAATACAAAAATAATACAAACAAAATTTCAATAACTGATTTTTTCAACAATATAAGAAGAAATTTATATTGAAAGAAATATGAATCGATTTAAGATTTCATTAATATTAAATATCGATAAATTTAAATTATTTGAATGAATTTCACTAACTGTTGATTAATTTTAATATTTAACAGTTGATTAATTTGAGATATTAGAATAGTAAAAATTAAAAATTGATATAATTGCTATTAAAAATATAATATGTTGAATAAATTTTGTTTCATCAACTGGTAAATTAAACTTTTATTATTGTTATAGAAATGGGTCTTTGATCAATTTTGCGAATTTTGGAGTAAATGGTTTGAAACATTTTGCAAAACCTTTTTTCTAGCCATAAGTAAAAAATCAGTTAAGGGAAACCAAAAAACATTTGTATTTTTGTCAAAAAATACAAAACAATGATTTGATTTTTGTCTCGATAACTAATTTTTTTCAGCGTTTTAGTTTTTCCGCGGAATTATAATGACTGTTTCTCACCTTTATACATTTTTTACAACAGAATCTGTATTTTTCTCAAAAAGCAGCAAAATAATCAACAAAAAAAAGTATATTATATTAAGTGGTAGTTTTTTGGGCTAGAAAAAGTAAAGGGGAAGTTCTTTCACACCCTACCCCTTTTCCAGCTCGAAAAATTACCAATAATTACTATTTTTGGCTATGTAATAACTGTTTTTTCGAATTGCTCCTTAAACTATCATTTGCGAATATTTTCGAGATTATATTCATAAGCAGAATTTTTTGGCGTTTTTTTGTGGAAAGTATGAAATACTCGGATCTTATTACAAAATTTTTTTTTTCAATGTAGCTCATTAACCATTTTCTTCTGCAGGGTGCTTCATTTATCTGTATTATAACAAAAAATGATTAAATAGAAAAAAGAAATAAAAAAAGTCTAGATTTGAAGCATTTTAAAAAAGAATTTGAAAATTCTATATTCTATCTTGATATTCCTTTAAAAATAACACAGGATCAAATGCTTAATTTTTCCTGTAGGACAAACCGGGGAAAATTCAACCATCAAAGTAAGGTTTTTAATGTAAATAAATCCTTTAGTTATGTAACATCATATAACTTCTTTTCTTTAAATAACTCTGATTTATAGGAGGAATGCAAAGCATCCTCTGATTGTTGATAAAAATGAGCTTTTATAGGACAAATATTCAAAAATCACTGAAAAGCAGATCAAACTTGTGATGAATCATGTTCAAAATTAATTGAAAGCAAAATTTGAGGGGATTGTTTTTTAATAAGGCTTTCACTATAGTTGAAATTACCCCCAGATTTTAAACCCTGGGTTAAACTGGCATATGCAAGTGCAACCCAGGCTTTAGAAATTAAATATAAGTTATTTTTATTGATCGACTAAGCATTCAACCGACAATATGGAAATAACAGAATTCTTATTTGGTTTTTCTCAAAGAAATTTCCTCAAATCGTATGTACTTTGACAGGATTAGGCAACTCTTTAGCTTTTTAAGAATTCATAGAATTGCACTGCAAATTTTAGTCATTTCCATGAAATTTTACATACACTTTAACCCTACATTACTATTGGTAGTCGAATCGACGAATACCGTATTCGTCGATTCGACTACCAATAGTAATGCAGGGTTAAGGAAATTCCAAAGAAGTTTAATGAAATGCTTTTCAAAGAAACACTAACTTTTTACCTAAAACATTCTCTAAACACCAATGAGTGAAAAGACTTTCGTATTTATTAGTTGTACTTCACTACTTCTTTAAGTAGTTTTCAACTTTTCAACAAGTGAATAAAATCTTTTCATTTTGTTAAAAATGTTATCTAAAACAGTAAAACTAACATATGAACGTTTAACAGAAAAATAAGTAACTTATTTTAAATGGAAACTTATCTTAAATGGAAAGCCCTGGTTATAAGTATGAAGCGAAACTGCTAATTAAATTCCAAACATTTGAAAAATTGTTTCCGACTTTTTTTTAGTTTCAAAATAAAAAAAGCTTCATCAGTTGTTTCTCTTAAATAAGATAAAGAGGAATGTGAGATAAGTCTGCAATTTTCAGTTGGCCCTGTCAAAAAATACGCTTCTATCTCAGGATCATTATCAGAATCAGAGAAATCGCATCAGTGGAAAAGCTCTCGATATTCGAGATGTGGTCGGAAATATTGCTCTCTGGTGTAACCAGTGTATCATTTTGAAACGAGCGACGCCTGTTGAGTCGTCCCTCGTGATTGTATAGAGTCCGATATATATATGTATATATATATATATGTATATATATATTCATGTGTGTGTGTACTTGTATCGTACTCGTACACCCCCTAGTATACAATATATACATATATAGTCTATACACAACATTCGCAGCCACCCGAAGCGAAACCAGGCGATTTGGCAGCGACAGACAGAGATAGGGAAGATAGAAATAGCAAGAAAGACTGTAACATCGGGGCGGGGGAAAATAGAGCTTGGCGAAAGGGGGTACAGAATTACCGTCAATTCTCGTTTCCCAGCTTGTTTACTCGCAATTGCCACCGCGTAGTAGGATTATGAAGCGAGAAACTGTTAATGCGGCTCGTTGATATGTTAAATTAACTATCCATTTAACCGCAAGTATTACCCTTTATGTGCCATTCGAATCAGTATCACGCGTTCATTCTACGGAGAAAAATATGCTCACTCCACTTTATTTTCAATTTGTACATCCTCAAATGGAACCACTGGAATGCCGGAAATATTCTCGCGATTTGTAAACCCGAAAGGATTAAATGTGTAAAAGGGGAGGATTTTGTGCATATGCAAATAGGGCAGGCATTGTGCAAGCTTTCGTTTGGCAATAAAGTTCTAATTAACTTTCAGACCAAAGTGAATTAAAGACATTTGTTGAAGTTTCAATTTGGCAGTTTGATTACATTATTTTTTACTCGGAATCTTTTAAAACTTTCAGTGAAAAACATAGCACTTTTCAGATAATGATTTGATATTTTAGAAAGCAAAAAGAAAAGCAGGTCAATTTTTTACGACTTTATTTTATGTTTTTATTATCTCTTTTTCATAATAAATTATTGTACCTATAATAACTTACTTTTACTAATAAAGACCTAGCTTTTTGTGATAACTTTTCTTTAAATTCAAGTCTTAGAATTGATATTACAAGACAATAATTTTCTTTAAATTTTACCAAAAATAATTTGTATTCAAAATCATATTTGCAGGTCTGTCCAAAAAGAGGACGGCTAATAAAGGCGATATTTGGGCCAAGGGAGAGCTTTTCGAAACAAGCAAGGAAAATATTTTCACGTTGGGGAAAGTGAAAGTTATGGGTTTTCTAATTTTCAGTAACGCACAGTGGGGCAATTTGATGCAAAAATGTTTCAAACCGTAACCGATAAGAGAACATTCGCAAAGCACGGATTAATATAGTTAATAATAAATAAATAGTCTCTTATTAACAATTTTATTGTTATAAAAAATAGTAGGAGATTTTTCAATTGTTTTAAATATTTATGAAGCATCTTTCGTCTCAAATTTAGTTTCAAGTAATATTCAAAAATCAAAAAATATAATAAATTGTCAATCTTATTATTTCATGTACTTTTTTTCAAAAGGGTTTTGTTTGGGCTTGCCAGTTATAATTCAGTGAAGTAGATTGTAACTTCATGACAAAGTTGACTGTTATTTTGTTAAAATAAGCTTGCATATTTGTTGCCTAATTCACATGCACAAAATGTTTGCAATTTCAAATAAAATCTATTGAGGTTCTATATTTAAAATCTAATTTAATTCTCAAAAAATTTGTGAATGGGAATGCCTTAACAGTTTCACTAGATGTAATTAAAAATATGTGTCTTTATTAAAATACCTTATTGTGAAAAAAAGGTCTTTCGTTGCCAATTCGATTAGGTTTAACTTAATGTAACCTAATGCCGGATTACTAATTATTATCGTACATGTATTGCTATTGTAATTTTTCAGAACAGTCAAAGGTAAGTTTTAAAAAGTGGTACTGTCCGCAGACGTTTGTAAATAGAGCCAGCTCGAAGTTGCTTTGAATAAAACATTTATTTAAAAAATTAAAAACTCACTTTCGAAATTGCACTTTATTGATGAATAAAACAAAAACAGAGAGAACACAAATCAAAATTTCAAGTTATTCTAGTAAGAACTATTAAATATAACCTCTTAAATACTTGCACAAAAAATACCATAAAAGGCAAAACCAATTTGTTATTGGGTTTCCACACAGGAAATATTCTATGATCAAATGCAAACTGAATGACCACAAAGCTTCACGCCTCACCTTCGCGAAATGGCCTTCACTGAGACTTGAAAGGATATAAATTGTTTTTCTTGTGAAATTCAAATGAAACGCATGAATTTGTATGAAAGGATATTCCATAAAGTTGGTTGAGAATTTATGTGCACGTGGTTTGTGTGCCGGGTATACGATTGCTCATAAACTTTCAAAAAAGCTCTGCAAGCGACAGCAGTTTTTTTTTATTCTCGAATGTCTGCAAACTCCTGGCAAAGCGAATATAAATAGGGTCCACTTAGCGGATTTTCTGAAGAGTTCGAGTCCAAACTACGTTTAAAGTCTTAGAGAGAGTTAAGATTCGCAAGGAGTACACCAAAAACGTTTAACGAGTGGGTAATTAATTGTGAATTCAATTGCGGAAGGTCTTAGTCAACGTGCTTTCGCCAAGCTATGTTAACCTTACTAAAATTTCTCTCTCCAAAGGAAATTCTCTATACGTCACGCAGATTCTGAAATGAACGCTTGAATAATTTTCGAGCAAAATCTCAGTGTAACTTTGTGCAGAACTTAGCACTTCAAACTACAGTAGCTTCCCTTTAATCTGAAAGTAAAGCTTCCATAATTTTGAACTAAGGTAGAAGCGCTATAAAATATTTTCAAAGAATATGAAGATACCCCAAGTACATATCAAAGAAAAAAAATATCGATTGATAATTTAGAACGAAAAAAGAACAATTTACATTGTTCGCGAGAAACCGGTACTCTGCAAATATTCTGTATTGTTAAATTTTCCACTAACAAGGCAAGTCTGCCGAGTACAGCTCACGAACCTGCATGAATAATTATTTCTCAACTTGCTGATATTGAAAACATTTTTCCACGTCAATTTGTTAGAATTGATTCATTATAAAGAGAAATGCGTCACTAAAACTTATGAGCATTTAATAAAGCTTTGATTAGGTTTAGAGTTTTACAGTTTCTGAATCAATACTTAAATATAAAAAAAAACAAAAGGACATCTTTTAAAACCAAAATTTGAGTTTGGCGAACAAAACAAAAGCACGATAAATGTGCAAAAATCGAATTATCTGCTGCTTCGTGGAGGATAAAGGAGCTATATAAGCTGCTTTATTTACGAACACAGTTGATTTGAAGTGACATATGATCTCCGTGCACGAAAAGGACTACCAATACCTGACATGCGATGACAACGAAAAGCAGGAGTTCAACGAACGACTAAAATTCACCGTTTTATGATCTACTCTTTTAAATCTGCATTTAAAAATTATCAAAATAAATTTGGAATAATTATTAGAAAATTGGTGTAATTCAATAATTTCGAAATAAGAATTAAAAGATCAATTTCATTAGAATAAAAATATTGCATCCGATTCTGAATGAGTCAACGTTCTCTCTTATTCAGACATTCTTGTTACCTTGTTGCAAAGCAGACACTGAACTTCACCTGTGTCATGAAATCGATATCCCCATTCTCTGGTAAAAGCAGCTAATCATAACTTTGTGAAATGTGATACCAGAACACGATTATGTAATCAAGTCTTAGGCTTCAATTAAGTTATAGAGTGAAAATGCTATCGTCTTCGTTATATCTGGTACAGTATAACGTCAAAACTTTTGTGACTGATGACTGAAAGTGGATCCCAGAGGACGTACAACATCTCAACAAGTGGCAAAGGACATAAAATTGGTTTCAATGTCGCGTTACTTTCGGGTTCTCCAAGACATATCCTCCCTAGATATGGTATATTCACTTAGTGTTTCAAACTCGGAAGTCCTAAGAACACAAGATCACAGGAGTTACCGAAACTCAATAAACGAGCTATTAATGGCCAAGTGCTTACACCTTTTATACGCAATATGATTTATAAAGCAATTCAATAATTTAGGAAGAATTATATTTTTCCAAAATTTACCATATTTACTGCGAGTTAGTAACGATATAAAATTACTAGAATAACGTAACAGTCTGAAAGCTTCATTCTAAATAATTTTAATTTTACTAATGGTCTTGATCGCAATTCTATAGGTACTCAAACCATACTTTATAGTAGTGCCTCAATGAAACTAAAAAGTCTGTAGAGATTCCAGCATTTTGATTTAAACTGAGATATTCTGTACAATATTTCCCGAGAAAACCCCTAGATAATTAGGCCAATCATTTTTTCGAATAAATCTTTAATGTATGAAATGAACAAAAACCTTCGAGCTGGCAAATCAAAGTACACGAAGTAGTGTGCAAAGGATCAATGATCACCGTCTGTGGATGTATAATCGTTGTGTGCGCGTCATTCTATTAAGACTACCAACCAAGAACAAAGGCACTGATGGGATTCAGAAACAAAATAAAGCAGAGATTCTGTTAGAAATGGGGTGAAAATCCAATAACTAAGTAAATAACACGGGACACAATGGATTGAGCATGGTGGGCTACGATTGTTTCAGGAGTGACCATCTTGCTATCACTGACGGTGTTCCTGAATCTCGTCGCCGAGACCCTGCCCCAAGTTTCAGACGCTATACCCCTGTTAGGTACAAAAGAAATTTTGCTAAAAAGGAAAATATCTCGCTTCACTCTAACAAATATAAAAAAAACGGGTTTGCCAGGAATGTTAGGTGATATTTTCTTGCTACAGCTCAATGGTATCTGAATTAATTTCCGGTCTTTCACGGTCAATACATCCTTCAAGATTATAACATCCACTACAATTAATATATATTCTTTTATATTCCTCAAGACGGATTTTACTTGCAATGAAATATACTGGGTACCATCGAGCTGCTACTGAATTTTACCGTGAAGATTTAATGCGAAGTTGCGTTTCACTCGTTAGCGTGTGATTTTAGTTGAGATTTCCCACTCGTGCTGTTAAGGAGCTTTCACTGGATTGAGGAACGAACCAAAAATTAGTATTAATTTCAATGTCTACATTTGCTGAACTCCTCGGAGAATTTATAAGAAAGCTTAGTTAATGAAGCTTCCATTGTAGAAATCTGCGGACCTGAACTTTCTAATTCAGAAGATAATTTCTTATGGAAATTATTTCCTAGTGAGTGAGTGCAAATGGCTTCATAAATTCCACAAGACCGCAAGAATTATATTCACTGACGTGAACAAAATTTCGTTAGGTTAATGAGAGTAGATTGCATTTTTTAAGAAAATTCTATCAAGGATTAAGCTTTCTGATGATTGTTAAATCCTCGAAGTTTTTTACTGAGAAATATTTGCAGAAAATATTATTTTACGGGAAAAGTGATTTTGTAGCAAAAGTTGTCCGATAACGACTCTTATAAGAGTTAATATCACAATTTAATATCTTTTACGTTTATGGGATTTCCCTTGGGTACGTAGTTACGAAAATTGTAAAGATAATTTCTAGCTATTTTCATTAATAAGGATTAAGATCCCAAAAATAGTATGCAGAAAGATGTTTAATTTCAAAGAAACTTCTTTTATTGAAGTTAAATGGAATCTAAGATATTGAACTGTTAAGCCATTTTTTTTAATTTAGCTTTTTTGATGGAACTTAATGCTCATTATTCTAACGACTACCTCAATTATAGAAACATGAGACTGGGTTTCAATTCAGTGTAATTCTCATTGTTAGTGCAACTGCAGTTCTCTGCGATTATTATGCTTATAGTATAGTCAAAAGAGAATTAATTATGGCTTAGTACGTAATTAATTATAAACAAAGTTAAATTTAGAACCAATTGTATAGAATATGCATAATTATATTAAAAATTCACAAGTCATTTTCCAATATCAAAATTTGAATGTAACCATGGATTTCTATAATGAACAGTCAGTACCCAGAATAGAAATTTCTACGAAACATGTATAGATTTAACTTTTAAATTACACGTGAGTTTAATTTAATAACAAGAAACGTTTTAATTCTAAAATGTGAGTTTAAAAATAAATCAATGATATAATTAATGTCAGAATAATATTAATAAAATTTTTCAAAACTCAATGCAGAATTTAAAAAAACATTATGAGACTTTCAGCAAATATTCTGGTTAAATTGAAATGAGTTGTTTTTCCTATAAAGAGTAAACCCAAATCACTATAAAATGACAATTAATTTCTAGAATGCAAATTATTGGTAAACAATCTATCATTTGCTTCCAATTTTCTAAAATATCAAAAATGTTGTCAGAAAATACACAAAATAAATTCAAAAGTTGCATTGAATTAAATGAATGGTTTTTTCAACATAACTTTTTAAGTTAACATAAAATTACTTTCAGATTAAGGAAAAATTTATTTGATCTTAAAGAATGACGTATTTCGTATTTTTTGGTTTAAAGGAATGATTTCTTTAATAGGTTTTCTGCAGTTTAAAGAAATATTCTTTTGGCTCAAAGCAATTACTAAAATAAATT
>CAKNWW010088936.1:0-10950 GCA_932074435.1 Andricus kollari | reverse complement strand
TAATATTAGCGAATTTGAAAATTTCCGAATAATAAAATTCCCGAATTTGAAAACTCAAGAAAAAATGAAATTCCCGAACATGTTCTGGAATTTTATTATTCGGGAATTTTCAAATTCGCTAATATTATAAACTGTTCAGGAATTTTATGTCGGGAATTTCATTATTCGGGAATTTTCAAATTCGGTAATATTATAAACTATTCTGGAATTTCATTATTTTGGAATGTTCCAATTCGTGAATTTTATTATTCGGGAATTTTCAATATTATAAACTGTTCGGGAATTTTATTATTTGGGAATTTTATTATTAGGGAATTTTCAAATTCGCTAATATTATAAACTGTTCGGGAATTTTCAAATTTGGTAATATTATAAACTATTCTGGAATTTGATTATTTTGGAATGTTCCAATTCGGGAATTTTATTATTTAGGAATTTTATTATTCGGAAATTTTCAATATTATAAACTGTTCGGAAATTTTATTATTTGGGAATTTCATTATTTGCGAATGTTATTGTTCAGGAATTTTCAAATTCGCTAATGTTATTAAACTGTTCGTTAATATTATGTCGGGAATTTTCAAATTCGGTAATATTATAAACTGTTCCGGAATTTTATTATTTTGGAATTATCCTATTCAGGAATTTGATTATTTGGGGATTTTATTATTTGGGAATTTTATTATTAGGAAATTTTCAATATTATAAACTGTTCGGGAATTTTATTATTTGTGCATTTTATTACTTGGGAATTTTATTATTGATGAATTTCATTATTTGGGAATGTTATTGTTCGGGAATTTTCAAATTCGCTAGTGTTCCAAAACTCTTCGGCTCGGTAATATTATAAACTGCAGTTTATAATATCACCGAACTTAAAAATTCCCGAATGATGAAATTCCCGAACAGTTTATAATATTAGCGAATTTGAAAACTTCCGAATAATAACATTCCGAAATGATGAAATTAGTTTATAATATTGAAAATTTCCGATAATTAAAATTTCCAAATAAGAAAATTCCCCAAGTGGAAAATTCCAGAACAGTTTATAATATTACCGAATTTGAAAATTCCCGACATAAAATTGCCGAATTATATATTATCCGAACTAGCAAATTCCCAAATTATTATATTAAGGAATTTAAATAATTTCAAAAATTGTTTTTTAATATGTATTATTTATTTATTAAACATAAAATATTTTTATCAAAAAAATTTCTTTAATGTTTAAAGTTTCGTAAATTATTGTTTAAATTTAAAATAACAATAATTCTATGAAAATTGTATACAACCTAAATGTACCAAAATACGTCCACCTCAATCAGAAAAAAAATTCTCTCTAAATTTTCTCTGAAGCTGATAACATTTTCCAAACAAACTTTGCAGCTTCAATTCAATCTATAGAAGTTCTTTTTTAATTTTTTCTTTAAATCGAAAATTCGATTTTTGAGAACGGTTTTTGAAATTTTTCAAAAATACTATGCACATTTTCAACCAAAATTTTTCATCCGGAAATATATATTTTTTGAATCATTGTTTTTTTTAATTCAAATAATTGTTTAAAAAACTTTGAAAATTAACAAAAAATTTCTTTGATAAAAATATTTATTATTTTATTTTTACTAAATAAATAATCCATACTAAAAACCATTTTTAAAATTGTTTAAATTCGGGAATTTTCTAGTTAGCATATTTTATAATTCGGTAATTTTCTGCCGACTATTTTCAAATTCGGAAATATTACAAGCTCCGGGAATTTTATTATTTGAGAATTTTCTAATTCGGGATTTTTATATTTCGGCAAATTTTATAATTCGGAAATTTTCCAATTTGGGAATTTTACAGTTTCGGGAACTTTATTTCTTGGGATTTTTCAGTCGTCCCGTTTAAAATCATAAAATTTTGAACATTTAAAAAAATTGATCTACCTTGAAGATTTGCAATTAAAGATCCTTCAATTTTTAATGGGTATAATTTTAAATGATGTAGATTTGAATGCTTTTTTTTTAATTATTACAGTTTCAAAGATTTAGAATTGAAAACACTTCAATTTTAAACATTCTTAAAATTTTATGTTTTTAAATATCAAAAGATCAATTTGAAAGATGTATAAATACAAATGTTCACAATTTGCAATTTTAAATTCTTTAATTTTTAAGATTTACAATAAAGAACTCTTTAATTTTAAAGATGTTTAGATAAACATTTTTAAATTTTGATGCTTTGGGAAATCAAAAGTCTAGTTTTTAATAATTCTAAATCTTCCAAATCGTAAAAATACAATTGTTAAGAATTATATAATTGAAAACTGTTCAATTTCAAAGGTGAATGAATAAAAGTTCTTAAATTTTGATTATAAATATGATTTTGAAAATCAAAAGTCAAATGTTCAATTCTAAATATTCAAAATTACAGAATTTTTAATTGTAAAACTTGAAACTTGCATAATTTTTTAACGTAAGCTTTCAAAATTTAAAACTCTCAATTTTTAAATATTTATAATTTAAACTTCTACAATTTGGATCATTCGCAATTGAAAATTCTTCAATTTTAAAGATTTTCAATTTAAATCTCTTTAAATTTAAAGATGTATGAATAAACATTTTTAAATTTTGATAATTTTGAAGATGAAAAGTCAAAAGTTTTTAATATTCTAAACCCTAAGAATCTTAGTGCCCTTAGAAGTATTTGTTTTTAAAGAGTAAGTATTTCTAGAAGAATCCTATTAACAATTATGAGAAAAGAAACCGTACATTTAAAGAAAAATCTATTTATATTTTCGAAAGTTCCGTTCCCATAATTTTTTAACACTTTGTTTGACAAAAAATACCAAATTTTAAGTTTTTCGAGATGGCATGAACTAACTAGTTAATCGTTCGTCTTAATTTTCGTTTTAAATTAAATAATGCAAGTTACTCAGAAAAAGTTAAAATGTCGTTTTTAAAAAAAAAGGTATTTAAACAAATGTAAATTGTTTACAAAATTGAGTTTAAATAATGATAAGTGTCAACTTAAGAGCAGCTAAGGAAATTGATTGAAAAATGTGTAAAACTATACTTTTCGGCATTATTCCAGTCAGAGGTTATATTTCAACTATTTAAAATCATTTAAACAATTAAAAATAAAGACAATCTACCTGGTCGATCTTCAATTTAAACCAATAAGTTCATGTTACTCAGGGAAGGTCTAAATTTATCATATTTTTGGTCTAAAAATGTGCAAATAGCTCAATTTTTCTGACTTCTTCCACTCAAAAGTTACATTTGAACAATAAAAAGTTGTTTAAACAATTAAAAACGAATTAAATCGACCGTACTGTTTTTATATTGCCTCATTATTCTATGTCGTTGTTAGGGCACCAATTATTTGCGATAAAATAATAAAAATAAACAAATAAAACTTGTTTAAACCATTAATTATTATTGAAAAAAGTTAAACTTTTTAACATGACTATTAAAAATTATCTGTGAAAATAAAACTGCACAAAAATAATATTCACGACCATCATGTCGCAAAATACTCGATCCTCGTATAGAGTGTGGTTTTTGGATGGGCGGTATTGTCCGATCGAAAAATACATTTTTTTTCGAACCTCAAAAAATGAGCCATTCCCTCAAACAAAATTCGAACCTGGCTTTTTTGAAATACCCTAATGTACATGGTGATGAGCACATGTAAAAAAATTAATTTTTTAACATAAAACATGATTAACTATAAAAGCCATAGATTTCTAGGTCAAGTATTAGGCAAAAATTTTGTGTAAAATGCGTTATCGTTGAATGATTATAAAAAAAAATTAAATTTTTCACATTTTATCACCTCTGCAGCCAAATATATCTAATCGATTGACACCAAATAGCAATATATTCTCGATATACATGGCAAAACTTTTTGATATCTTGAATATAGTTTTTAAAATTTTTCAATTTATGTCATCTCTAGATTTTAATTTTTTACACTAAATACGTGATATTGTATAAACTATTCAAGGAATCGAATATTCTTGCAATATGTATCGAATTATGCAATATGTCGAAATATGCTTTAATATATATATTAATATTCAATATTATATAATTATAATATATAATAATATAATGCATTTATATTGTGCATGTATGAATTATGCATGTAACTGCATATATATTCAATAATATTATCCGTACTTATCAATTGTTTGCAACGTTTTTATCGAACTTCAGATAAATAATATCTCGCGCATTGACTGTGATCTATTATTACAATAATGATATTTTTTAATTGACCATCAGGACAATGGAGGATGAAAAAGGTAAGAGTGATTTTTTCTAGATATATTGATTTAATAATAATATTTACATTCTTTTTGGAGCATAAGCTAAAATAGCAACACATGTCATTGCCAGCTTTTTCGTACTGATCGAAGAAACATTATTCTTCAACTATTAAGGATATATGCTATATATACTTTAAAAGTACATATACACAATATCAGAACATAAAACATAAAATATCATTAAATAAGTTGTACACGCAGAAGTCATGTCGAATTAAATACATAATATTAATTATCATCACTATTGTTATAGAATTATAGATTATATGATCACACGATTCAAGAATTCATAACAAAATTTTAAGACTGATAGTTTCATCATTGAATTATTCGATTTCAGCGATAAGAGGTCCAAGTTTTTTCAGTCGATTTGAGTATTTCATTTCGGTGCGTAAATGGCACTTTCAAACTTTAAGAAGTGCCACAAGAGACGTTTTACCTAGAACATTTCTGGAGCATATATATGGTTGAAAAATCAAAGATTTTTGTAACAGCAGGAAATTAATTTCAAAAGTTTCTCGAATTTAGCGAAAAGATCTATGTAATGATATTATACCCATTAAAATCTAGACATGAAATCGTAATATCCAGACAAATTTAAGAATCTAGGATACTGAAAATTAATGTCTAGATTGCACGGCTTAATATATATATAGATTTTTAATCGTAATATCTCGGATCACTAGATCCAATAGTTATACTTCCAAGATATTACTCCCTGTTATTCCGTAACATAGATTGGTGACAGTTTTACCGCCATTCAAAATGTACTAATAGTTCGCGGTTATGAGATCGATATCTTCGCATATATTTACATCTACTTTTATTTCCTTTCTTAAACTCATGTCATTTTTAACTCTAACGTACATGACGTCATGGATTAATTAATCATATCTTCAATTATTGTGGCACATCTGGCATGTATATAGTTAAAGAAAGGAAATAAACATTTGAGAAAATGAGCAATTACAAATCAAAGATTAAAAGAGCAATTCATATCATAAGCATATACCAATGGCAATAGTATTGAACTATTAATATGAGTAATATAGTTTCTTTTACTCTAAGAAACGATCGATGTGATTTCACCAATCCAGCCCCTGATTTGCTCTAGTAAAACGTTGAAAGAAAATTTGTTCAAAACACATTTTCTTCACCACTGATGAATAATACGTTATTTAAAAAACATCTATTCTCGAGAAATAATTTGACCTGGACGTCGCGGTGCTATCCTACGTCTTGGCGCTAAAAGTCCGCTTAGTCCTCTAACTTCTTCATGTTTAGTACTTGCGGCTGTACTGGTTTCCGCAACTGAACCTTCTGTTGGTTCTGTTTCAGCAACAACTTCTTCCTCGTTCTCTTGTTCATGAACAGGTTCCTCTATGGGTGCCTCAGTCGTTTTACGTCGTGGTAAAAGAGGAGATCTTCTAGGGGTAGATGGGATTGGCGAGCGCGTCGCCGCTTTTGGCTGGACTTGTAATCGATTTCTATTACGAAGTTTGTTTAAAGGATTGGCAGTTGTCAAACGATTAACTGGACTCGATTCTGCTGGTGCCTGTAAGATTTAAGAAATCAAAATTTTAGATTATATATGACGACTGATAAAATTAAGAGTTTTAATAAAATAACAAGAAAGTGTCTTACTTCGTGAGTTTCTTCTTCGGTTCCTTCACTGTCTGGCTCATCAACAGGAGCTTCGGAAGCTTCTGGAGCGACTGTAGTACTTGTTGCTTGTCCTGGTCTGGGTCTTAAATTTACTCTAGAACCTGGTCGAATTGGTCGCGGAACAACGCCTGGTAACCTTGGCCGCGGACTTGTTTTCTGTGTCGTAGTTGCTTCATGAACATCACTTTCACTAACTTCTGAAGTTTCTTCATTGACTGCTGGAGCCGATGTTGAAGGTCTTCCTCGTCTGCGGTTGATATTCAGTTTGTTAAACGATGGTCTGGATACAGCGGAATTGGTCGCAGGATTTGCTGCAGGCGGTGTGGCTGAAGAGGGTACTGGAGTGCTAGAGGCGACATTTCTGGTAGCACTTCCTCTGAACCGATTTCGATTGCCATTAGGCTTTTCAGCATTCACTGAAGAAGCGCTTTCTTTTTGAATTTCTTCAGCGACTGGTTGCTTTTGAACAGGCTTAGGTCTTTTAAAACCACCGTTGCCATTGGCACCGAATCTTCCTCTGACCTTTTGTGTTGGTTCGTTAGGAACATTGGATGATTCCGTGGTTGATATGCTGCCTCCATTAGCTTTGAATCTACAAGAAGCGTGCTGCATTACAATTCTAAATTTCGATAACCTTGGGGAATGTACATTTAAAGTTTATTTGTTTACCTATTCCTGGAAATGGCACCTCCCGGAGCTCCTGGACGTCTGAATTTTCCTCTGCCAGTAGTAGTTGTTGCAGCTGTGGTTGGTTCAGGAGTTGTGGTGCTAGTGGTGGATGGTTCGGTAGTGGTGGTAGTGGATACTGTAGTAATGACAGTAGTGCTTCCAGTTTCAGTAGTAGTGATTGCTTCAGTGGTGTCATCGTCTTCCGTCTGAGTTGTACTCTCACCCGAAGAATCTGCATCAGCGCTGGCGTCCACGAGGTTATTATTCTGACCTTGCTGAAGGAATGCATAGAGATCTAGAGCTACTTTATCCATAGCAGATGGATATTCGGTTGTTGGGTTATCTGTTGTCGTTGTCAAATCTGATGACTCTGTTTCTTGCTTTTCAGTTGAGTGCGGTCTCTTGTCGCTTGAATTATGCGGAGATCCGGCTAATCCTGCAGCGTCATCATCATTTAACGGTTGTCGTACTGGCTGACCTCTGTTCAGTTCCACCTCAGTCTGCAAAAACAAGTTTAGATTAACATCATTTCTTGTTCCTTTCAATTGGCTATTTATAATTGTTAATAAATACCTCTGGATCAACGTTCGAAGAAGGTCGTCTTCTAAATATAGGTTGAGTGTCTTGGACTGCTTCTTCGACTGGAGCTGGTTCTTGTACTCTATGAGGTCTTCCTCGATGCTTGGAAGAGGGTTTCTCTTCATTATCTTCATTAGGAGTCACTCCAATAAATCTAACTGGTCCTTTTGGCAGGTTTTGTGGGAATTCTGGTCCCTCTTGATGGGTACGAAAACTGCTTGAGTCTACGAGCTCCAAACTGGGCCTTGGTCGATTACCACGTACTCGACTAGATTCTGTTGTTCCAGTATTATGATTGGAACGGGATCTAATATGCATAAATATTATTAGATGATATAATTAAATGAAGCTATTTATTTGAGAAGGTAAATAGAGGATTACCTTGGTGGGAATCTGGTGTTTGCCGGCAAGCGTTCTTCAGAAACTTCATCAGCTTCAGCAAGTTGTCTCCCCCTGTTTCTGTTTGGTATGACTTCGTTGCTGACAGGTTCAACGGTGGTGGATCTATCAACGTTGGTGTATTTACTCCGATTACTGCTAGGTGATCCCCGTTTCGGAGATGCTGTTGTTTTGTTTGGTACCTCATGTGAATTCGAGACAGAACTTGCTTTGCCTTCATCGTCTTCGTCGTAGTAGTAGTATACGTATTCGTATTCATAATCTTTTCCATTTGGCCCTTTCTTCACCTGATTATTGGTATTAGAAGATTTAGATAAAAGAACAAAAGTATACTCTCAGAATCTATGTAAATTTTTCAAAACTACCTGAATTCGAGAACTTGACCCTGCAGGTACTAAACTAACATCACTGAGATCCCCAAATTGTCGGTCGGAGTAAGGCGTGTATGCATCTTTACTGTCTTCTCGAATAATATTAACAGGAATAAAATCGAAGGAACGAGCTTCTCGAGGAGTTGTTAAAATGGGTAACATGGTCGTTGGATATTCATTACTGCAACAAAAAGATTATAATCAGAAAAAAAATATTGCAGGCGACCACAATGCAAAATATTAAAACGATGAATCCTGTCAAAGACTTTTAAAATGTCTATTTTTACCGAAAATTTGTTGGAAGGAAAGAAAATACTTTGTGGAATAGAGTTCAATGCTGTTGCATTGAACCTAAGATACATTTTTAAAATTTTATCGCTTCAGTCATTTATGTGGTGTCTAACAAATATTTCGTACCTACAAAAAAATCACTTGGCATTTTATCGGGAACCGGTTTTACTACCTTTGTCAGTTTCGCCTACTGGGAATAATATCCGTGAGCTTTCACATAATGACAATAGTAACAACAGTGTGACAAAATTGAACTAATACTTAAATTTCATTTTAACCTTTATTATTTATATTGTTGACGTTGCCTTATATTAATTTATCTTGTTATATGAATAGAAAAACAAATCACTTGGGATTTTACCTGACATAGACGCCGGGAATGATATCGCTATCGAGGCGCGTTTGCTTTTTAAGATTAACTCCATTCTCTTTAAAAGAACTTTGCTTCTTTTCCAAGTTCTCTATTCTGTCAGGATATTTTTTGCCCTGCACCTTCTCAGTTTTAATTTCTTCATCATCATCATCATCATCATATTCTTCTTCATCAACGTATTTCTGCACATGAACTTTGCGAGAAGATACATATTCTGCAATAGAGAATGTTTCTTAAGAATTTGTACATTAAGAGAATTTTATTTTAGTCATTGAATAATTAAATTGTCGAGGCAAGTTTAATTCAACTCCAGGAATTCGTTGCACAAGTCTCTGGTTCCATTAACATTCACTCGCCAAGTATAAAAGTATGAAAGTTTGTTTACATTTAGCAAAAAAAAAAACCTTTTAAAAAAATGTGTACCTTCGATTGGTATCGACCGAGATCGATAGGTCACAGCTTCAACATTTTCATTTTGAAGATCTGCGTATGGCCTTAATTTTGTGGCAATTCTCTCGTCTCCAAATGCAGACGCAACAGCGCAGCATATCCTGTAAATAAAATCATGAATCATCTTATATATATTATAAAATATGTGTGAAAAATAAGTAAAGATCCTGGGCATTATATCTAATGATGCAAGAAAGTGCTTAGTTAATCTTCCATTTGATTTTTAGTGAATTAATTATCTTTCACTTTCGAAAGTTACGTCATGTCTATTAAATCTCTTAATTAATTAAAAAAGAATTTGTACCTTTACAAGAGAAGTTATTTTTAACCATTATTTCATTCACAGAAATATGAATGATTAAATTACATTTCTTAACTTAATGAAGATAGCAGACTATTAATAGCATGAAAGACTGCAAAAGGAGGACGAAAAGTGCCCGTACATTCTTGATGCGATTACACGAATTTGTAAAAGACTTGTATGGAATTACGTTCGGTGTATCAGTACGCATCTTCATGAGTAGTATTCGTGCATGAACTTTCACCACGCTTATTGGTACTTGGTACACGTTTCATCTTGTCGTGACATCTTGCAGTCATCTAACATTTTCTACCAAATTAACTAATAATCGTTTTGGCCTTTTGAGTAACGGTTAAAAGCAATTTACACATAAGAATTTAATTTAATCAATTTGATCAATGTTAGACAAATAAGTATGGAGTTTAATCACCATTACTCTCACTCTCTTTTGTCTTTACGAATTACAGTTTTTCTGGTTGCCCTCTAGTCTACTTTTCTTGCTCTACATTTAAAAGAATGCTAACAATGTAATGTTCTATAAATCACATTTGGACTTGTTATAATTTCTTGTAAAGAAAAGAATTTCCATTCATGGGATAGCTTCATTGTTCTGGGTCAAGGTTATAAGGCTAAATATTTCATATGCTCTTATTGTTGGCTTTTTTATCACTGTACTTCTGACAACTTCCGATCAGTATGAAATTTCCGAGTATGATTAAGGAAAGTTTTCCGTAGGCGTCAACAGGGTGTTAGATATGAAATACTCTCATCGTGAAACCATATGGAGAAAGCGGTCTCGCATATGTGCATACTTACTCAGGTAATATTAATGTATGTATGTGTGCGCGAGTATCTCTAGTGGCGCGAGACGACCGTCTTACGCAAGGAACACGAACGTAACCGCAAAAACCTTGGACGCCCGCAACTTTAGATGAAAATTCTCAATTTCATACGAATCATCAATTCATGTAGGGGAAGTGTCTTAAAGGCAGTAGCTTAAATAAGCAAGTTGGTGACTTAAAAAGATGCCAAACGAGCAGTTATATATACATATATTGCATGTACTAGCCGAATTTAAAATTATATTTAATAATTTCCGGGTCAATTCCATTAAAAGATCAAAGTTTGAATCGTGCTGTTCATTCCATAGATCGAGCCAACTAATTCAAGAAAATATGTTTAATAGACTCTATCCTTTTTTCACAAAAGTGTTGTATCTACTTTCGTTGACATTCAAAATTGACATTCTAGGCGTTTGTATAATTTACTTTCAAGTCAGACATTCGATTCGAAGCGCCTCCCTGAAAGCAAGAAGTAAGAGCAGTTTTGCTTTAGAAATCGTTTCACCATGTTGACATTTTACTGACCTTGGACTTAACTATCTTCATTGATAGCAATTGATGTATCGGTAAGTACACCTCTCACTTAGTTATTCAAGAAAAGCAACATCTCTGTCAAAAATGCGAAAAGGTCAGCATTACATTTACCTTTTTATATTGTTTGGACAGAAATGATTTATTTTGTTTTTATTTAACCC
>CAKNWW010088906.1:0-12615 GCA_932074435.1 Andricus kollari | reverse complement strand
AACAAAGTAATTTGACTTTCAAACAATTAGTTGAATTTTCAACCAAAAAGGATGAATTCATAATGAAAAATTTAATTATTGAAATTCCAAATAAAAACTATCATCTTTGAACCAAAAATAGAATTGTTTACTTTTCACTTAAAAATCATCACCTTTTAACAAAAAATAGTTGGATTTTCTTCTCGCGTTTTGATCGGCCTTTCATATTAACAACATCCATAAAAGTAAATTATGTTATTTTTAGAACTAATTCTTTTTATTAATGATTTCCAGAAATTCTTGGTTGTTACTATACTAATAATGAAAATGAGCAAGTCGATCCAACACTAAACATAGAGATGATCGATGTGTCTATTTGCACTCACTTATTTTACAGTTTGGCTGCAATTAACAAAAACGCATCTGTAGAAGTGACTGATGCGTATACAGATATAGGAGAGAATGGTGGATTTCAAAGGATCAATAATCTTCGAAAAAAAAACAGACGCTTCAAAACCATAATCGCCATGCAGGAATCCTTATCGGATGATAATGGTAAAAATATTAAGAATAAGTAAGTGTTATATTTCCATTCACGATTAAAGATATAATTCTATATTATTGAAATTGATTGAATGTTATCTATGAAGTCATTAAAAATGAAAATACTCATTTTTTTCAATTTATAGAATATTGTTTGATCCGATTCTGCGAGACAAACTTGTTAATAATATTGTCAACTTTGTCCAAAAATATAAACTGGATGGCATCGAACTTCAATCGCAATATCTAGCTCAAGAGAATGGAGTTGCTTCTGATAAGCAGAATTTCGTTTTACTATTGAAGTCACTCAAAGCAAAATTCGATAAAAACAATTTAGTTCTATCTTTAGCAGTTGATGCTAGAGAATCGACTGCTAAGAAATATGACATTAAAGAAATATCGAAGTATGTAAGCTTCATCAATTTGAGGACTTACAATTTTCACGGAGACAGAACTTATGATAATAAGAACATAGTGAAAGCTGGTCATATTGCTCCACTGCATTATTCACCAAAGGAAAATGCGGAGGAACGGAAATTGAACGTTGTAAGTACTTTTAGAGGCGGACAAAATTAAAAATTAGTTGAGAGCGCTGTAAACAATAAAACGAAACAGCAGAATCATAATTAGTCATTTCCAAATAATTAAAAATTTTCAAAAGCTTTCAAATTAAAAAAAATGGAGAAACATTTAACTAGATTTCAATTAATACAATTGAAGTCGTTCACTTTGAACATCTGAGATTTGAAATCTTTCTGTTTTTCCGAAATTAAGTTTCCCGATCGAAACTGCATCGTAAAATTATATTCGAATACATCAGATTCATATTTGACAAATTTAGAATTGTTGAGATGTTACAGGATCGATCTTTAAATGGTCACATGGTAAATCATTTCGAATACAATTTTCATATTTTTTGTTCAACCTTTGAATTTAAAATTTTTACAAAGAACATAAATTTAAAGCACTCAAATCTAAAATTGTTCAAAATGCGTTGTCACTCATCATATTTGTTTATTGTTCTTGAAAAGTTTATATTATGTTTGTAAAGGTTAAAATTTTTAAGTACACGATTCAAAATTGTGACATTTTTATTTTCTTTCTGTTTACTTCGCATTTATACAATTTTGAATGTTTTTTTAATCGTGCCACTTCAATAGTTTCAATAGTGTCTATAATAGACAAATTCCATTTCATATAAAGAAAATTTGTTTGAAGTATCGAGCTAAATGTGTCAGAATGATTAAGTATTCAGATATATCATTCTGTGGTGAAAACAAACGAAGACGCATGTCACATTTTATTCAATTTTTTTAAAAACTTGTTTCAGTTGTTCGAAAATTAACTACAAATTAAAAAAAATGGAGAAAAGTTTTTTTTAATGCAGCATTTTTTGAACGAGCGTAAGTATTCGGGCTTTTTTTGTTATTTGACATTCGCAATCTTTTTCTTCAAATTTATTTCAAGAAAATTCAGAACATTTAAAAAATAACCAAATAGCTACTCTTTTTATAAAATTATTGACAGTAGATTTTCCGGAAAAGCACACTTTTTTCAGAAATAGCTGGGAACATGTACTATATATGTCATGAGTTTTGTTCTCGGTAAAACTTCATATTGATAAAATTATTTTTGAAAAATCAAATTTTAGCATTTTTCTTCGAAACATCGAAAGGTACAAAAATGTTCGAACAAAAGTTGAAACATCTGGAAATTTTCTATAGAAAAATACACTTCCCCTTTTGTGGTAGCTTGCATCGTTTACGAGAAAATCTTAAAAATTATATGTAAAAAAAATTATTGCCCTCAAAAATGGTATAGCTCCCACAAAATTGATAGGATGTTATTTTTATAATAGCAGAAACTTTTTGAAAATATTTGAAATAATAATTATCTATGGTTTTTCTGAAAAGCTTCTTTTCATGTTTTTAAAATTCCATGAAAAAAATAAAGGAGATTTTCTAGAAAACCTAAGCTATTATATTTTGTCTCATATTTTTGTACAGTCTCTGTTTATATAAGAAAGGCATCCTATCAGTTTTACGGGGGTTGTGCAATGTTCTAGCATGGAGAAAGAAAATGTTCAATACATATAATTGTTTATTTTTTCATGTAAACGATACCAAATATCACAAAAAAGCAAGAGATATTCTTTGTAGAAATTTTCTCGGTGTGTA
This sequence comes from Andricus kollari, assembly GCA_932074435.1. Taxonomy (NCBI): domain Eukaryota; kingdom Metazoa; phylum Arthropoda; class Insecta; order Hymenoptera; family Cynipidae; genus Andricus; species Andricus kollari. The sequence continues at coordinate 9,916 of CAKNWW010088906.1, read as the reverse complement.
CAGTTTTTTCTGCGAATGCTTTTGTACATACCTTACGTTGTTTCCGAGAACAATGCGATGATTCGATTTTTCTAATTTAATTTTTTTTTAATGGGGAGCAGGACAGCAGGCTAACTTTGGATATTTCTACATTGATAGTTTAAATTACTTGAAGTAGGTGGTTTTAACCAGCTCTTAACATCAGTTCAGGCTTAAACTAATTCCAGATGCTTGGAACAGTTTCGAGTAATTTATCCTATTAATTTAGGGAATTTTGGCGTGTCCAAATTTACCTCATATAACCGAAGTTACCCTGTTTGACGGTACATATCGCCATAAATGAGGCTTTTTTTAGGAAATCCACTTTCAAGAATTTTACAAAAACTATGGCAGTTTGTCATTTTTCAAATATTTTATATTTTCTTGGGATCATTTAAAAGACCAAGAATTCCGACATCGAATACAAAAATACAATCCCGAATATCTACTTTCGTTGGAAAAATATTGCATTTTGAACAAAGTTCCTGACAATTCTATATAATTTGCAGGTAATCTTCGAATTATTATAACAAATTCAAACGAACAATCCCATTTTCAATATCAATATATTGGACTTATGTACCGTAAAATCGGGCTAACCGGCTTGCTTTTTTTGCTTTCTTACAATAAAGTAAATAAAGGAATTAAAAATAGGTATTGATGCTTTAAACAAATAATCTCTGAATAGCCCTTTTCTTACTATAAACAACATCACAAAATTCAAGTCAGAAACAATTATTCACCATCCCTTTACGTGTGAGCGACTTTGTTCCACATTGTGGAGCTAAGTCGATCACTCAGAAAATAAAGTGAAAAAAGTACTTGGAAGTAAGCTTCACAGAAAAAGAAATTCTTTATAATTTTTTCAATTATTTTGAATCAAATAAATTTAATAAAACTCATGTGAAACGCTTAAAAGTCTGCTGATTGTCACTTGGAACGTAAAGATCTTTATTATAAACCTTTTTTCTTCTTTCAAGCGCTGTGAAAGGTGAATTTGATGTATCAAACGAAATGATTAATAAGGGAAACAAATTTTTACTTTGTTTCTAAGAAAATAATATGAGCCACTTTTCCACACAAATAATAACCAACTTCTTACGACCAAATTTCCAAAAGTCAGAATCTTATATGAATGCAGCTTTCATTTTCTATAAGTAACAAAACTGCCCTGATAAAGTTTTAAATAAAGTTTAACATTTGTAAAAACGTAACAATGGACAGCCTTAAAATTTGTTATTAAGACAAAACGATAAGTAATTAATAATTTTACGGTACTATAAATTCATGTGATGATTGTTTATAATCAATTTTGTTCGCAGGATTATATTGTGAAATACTGGCTTTCGCAACATGCTCCACCAAGCAAGTTAATACTGGGAACTACTTTTAGCGGAATATCCTATAATTTAGCTAACCCAAAACGATTTGGTAGGGACGCACCAGTTGTTGAAGATCCAAAATATTCCTTACCACTAACAAGCTATTACTATACTTGTCCATGGGAAAAGAATCGAGTATGGACGACTTTCTGGGACAAAGAACAGCAAGTGCCATATATCTACAAAAAGAAGGAAATGATTGCCTATGAAAATGTTGCGTAAGTCTTCACATAACATTTTGTCCTGGTTTTTATTTCAATAAAACTGGGAATATTTCATTAAAATATTTATTTTCAGCTCCATCAAGAAGAAGGCTGAATATGCTCAAAGCATGAAGCTTGGTGGTGTATTCGCAGATAGTATAGAAGGAGATGATTTCAGTGGACACTGTGGAGGAGAGAAGTTTCCACTTCTGCAGGCTATGAAACGAGTTCTCAGAGACAAATGTTAAATTCTTGTATATATCCCAATCGGAAAAATAAAGAATTTATTGCACCACTTAAAATCCATCGACTTACGTTATTTTTGGAAGACCCATAAATAAATTAACTAAAAAATTCAGGTGGAAAACATTATGGTATATACACGGGGAAAAATGGATATTAAAATTGAAAATCTGGATTTTAACTATAGGACAACGATCTAGATATTAACCGAGAATATTTTGATATTAAAATTTAATATCCAGGTATTAAAAACTCTGAATATAAAATATTGAGATATTAAAATTTACTATCTGGATATTAAATTTTAATATCAAGATATTACACCTAAATATCTAAATCATTGTCCTATAGTTAAAAATCCAGATATTGAGTCTTAGTATCAATTTTTCTCCGTGCAGGGGATGGGGGTCAAAACTTACACACTGAAAAAGTTACTTTGTTTGTGCATTTCAAGGACTGAGTTCCTGTTTTATACATGAAGCGTATAACCTAACTTAGTTATTAATTTTGTAGTAACATTGTATCTTTAAGTAAGCTACTTTATCGTTGCTTTCAATTTTTTTGTAATAGCATATCTCCTTTTTAAGAGCGAGGTGGGTTGTGAGATAAACCAACATTGAAAATGAGAGAGAGCAGAAGAACAAGAGAGTGAATCTTTTAATACACATGAAAATCCTTAATATTTGCGCAATGTTTAGTTTGCGGCGTTTGAAATATAAAGCGTCTGTTATAAAATAATTCTGAATTAATGTTGCCGATGATGACCGAATTAAACTCAGAAATTTTTAGTTATTCTGAGAAACCGATTAAATCTCTCAATTGGTTAACATCGAGAGACTCGAATATTTTTGGGGATGCTGAGAAAGGGTTGATGTTAAGTAGAATACATCTGCTTAGATATAATCATAATATATTCAGTGAATTTATAATATGGAACGTGAAGAGAACAGATTTTACTGTTAAAGACATTTTCGTTTCTATGATCGATTCGTTATGATGGTAGATGGTAGGTCAGCCACAAGGAGTAGAGAGTAGGAGGGAGATTTACCAAATTTAAGGTTCGGGGCGAATGCACAGGGCCTGAAGGAGTGTTTGAATTCGAAATTTAGACCTTAAGGGAGATCGCGCATACCTGTCATTGTTCAGGGATTAGGATTCGATCCTCTATTTATGAGAAAATTTCATTTGATGAGCAATAAGAAGTAATAAGCATAAAATCGAAACGCAAGAGTTCGATTGCAGTAAAATTAATCCTAAAGGACTCGACAAAAGTTCGTTTTAAAGCACATGAACAAATCATGAATAACTTGGGTCTCAATAATTAAAAAACCTAAAAATCAAATGAATTAAAACTCGAAGTCTTCGAGCCCTCAAAATTGAATAATTCTAAAGAAGTATAAAAAAATGAAATAAAACATTAAACGATTAACGTACATTGTACATCTAAAATCGATTAAATTTAAAAAGTCTAATGAAGAGACAATTTCCAAATCTTTTCAAATTGTAAATTTCAAGTATTCAGTTTTAAGTTTTAAGTGTTTATGGCTAAATAATTTCCAATTGAAAGCCTTGAAGTTTGAAGAGTTTAAAATAATAATTCCAAATTAAAATCATTAGAAAAACAATTTTAAATCAAAATTGTTTAGAAATTGAATAATATTAATTTTAAATATTTAAAATTGTATGAATATATTCTGTTTGAAATTTAAGAATCTTAAATTAGATTAAAATCAAATTCAAAATCCCATTTAACGTCCAACATTCAAGTCAATGTGTAAATTCCTGAAAATAATCCAAGAATCTTACGATAAAATTTGGACAAGCACTTCAAAATGCTCCCTTCCTTTTTTTTATTTCTTTCGTCTTTTTTATTTTTATTACTTTAAAATCACAATAAATAAGCATGGATAACATTCGCCAACGTTCCAGTGCTCAAACAGCACACTTATCAAGGTAAGAAAACTTAGACCAGGTGGAACCAGCAACGCAAACACGATGCTACCTCCTGAATAACCGAGAACCAAGTCAAAAATCCGTTATGAACATGATTGAACAGGAAATAAGAGAAAGTCAAGACTCATGAGAATCTACTGCTCAATGTAATTAATCATACAAGAATAACTCTTGTTTAATTTATCCAAATCTGTTTTTAAATTAATAGACATCTTATTTTGTTTTTCAATATAAAACATTTCCATGAATTCTCTCATTACTTTCACTATGTAAAATTCAACATTATTCCAGTCAAACTCATGGTCAATATCAAAAAACCCTCTCGTATGTCTAGCAAGAACACTCTTATAACAGCGTCCCAAGCGAACATCACTTTTGTGTTCCTCCACCCTAGTATTAAGAAGTCTGCCAGTCTGTCCCACATAAGTCATCTTACAGATCTTGCAAGTGATCATGTGAACAACACCACCTTTTTCAAATTTGTCTAAAGCATTTTTACAAAAAGTTATTATTGAATCCATTTTAAATGGTATACGGAAAATGGTATGAATATTAAATTTGTTTAACATAAATTCAATAGTTTTTGAAATTTGACCAAAAAAGGGAAGAAGAAAAGTATTAAAAGAACTATATATTACCTCAATGCCTTCTGACCATCTGTAGATAAAACGTTACTCTGTTCGTTTTTGATTTGTTGAATTCTAATTGTGATATGTTGCTCAATTAACTTTCGTGGGTAATGATTAGGAAAAAGAATATTCCTAACAATATTCAAATTCTCTTTGTGAAATAAAATGTGGGACAAATCTAGAGCTCTGTCAACCAAGTTTTTGATTATTGCAATTTTGTTTTGAAAAGGATGAGCAGAAAAGAAATTAAAAATTCTACCTAAATATGTACTTTTCCTATACCAATTGGTAATGACATTACCATCCTGACTTTTGATTACTTCTATGTCCAAAAAACTGATTTTATTATTTTTCTCTATTTCATGGGTAAATTTAAGTTTTGGATGAAAACCATTAAAAGCATTAATAACTGCCCGTACCTTTTCTAGAGGAAAAATATCACTTGGTTCTCGGTTATCCAGGAGGTAGCATCGTGTTTTTGTTGCTGGTAATGAGAATAAAAAAAAAATAAATAAAAAAGAGAAGGAATGGGATTTGTTTGGTTGCCTTCTCATTTTTCTTTCCTCTTTTTTATTTTTGTCCAGAAAAACAAATTTTTATTTTGTTTTCAGGAATTGCAATAGGAGCATTTTGTAGTGTTTGTCCAAATTTTATCGTAAGCTTCTTGGATTATTTTAAGGAATTTATACATTATATTCTGTATGTTCGTTGGAATTGAAAATTCAAATTTCTGAAAATAAAAAACAAGTTTTCCTATTAGTTCAAAAATACAGGCGAATTTTGTATATATACGGACATTGCAACACTTATAGTCAATTAGAAAGTCAAAATAGTTTTTTTTTGCTAAATTAACATTTTTTAATATCTTCGAAAAACATGTTTTTTATATCGAGTTAAATGCACACTTTTTTGGAAATGGTTGAATATATAAAACCTGACATTTATTCAAGTTGAACCACAGAAAAACATTATTATTTTGCTCATATAGAAAGCAAAATTATCACTGTGTTTCCTTGGTTTAAGCTAATGAAATTTCAGGTTGGACATACTTAACGAAAACCTGGTTTTTTTACATTTACAGAAAATTCTAAATTTAGAAAAAATTGTCTTCTAATTTCGAATTTCATATTAGAGTTCACTAGTAATAACCGTACTTGAAACTTATTTAGAAAACAATTTTGGAAAACGAACATGCCTGGTGTGCCGGAATACTTTAAAATTGTACAATATTTTTTTTTCAAATTGAAAGTCACAATATTTGGGGATTGAGTTATGCCAACTCACATTTTGCAAGCAACATTTGCGGCAAACTACATTGTGGCATCGCTCATCCAGGAACAGGTTAAGTTCAAAACAAACTGACCAAACTAAAAGGACGAGTTTGCAACAAATTACATGAATTTAAAACTAATTAATTGAGTTTTCAATCCAGATGATTAATTTGTTTCCAAGAAGACAAATTTTCAACAAATTACACAAATTTTCAACGTATATTTAAATTTTTATTTGAAAAAGTTAATCTTTGATGAAAAAAATCATTTTTTTACAAAACAATTGAATTCTCTATTAAATTGAAATTTCAGGTACAAAAGATAAAATTTCTACCAACGAGTTAATTTTAATGAATGGAAAATTAATTCGCGACAAATCACTTGAATCTTTAACGAAAACAGATTAATTTTCAACCAAACACTTTCATTATCAACCAAAAAAATTGATTCTCTACCAAAGAGACGAAATTTTAATCTATATATGCATTTTCAACCATGCAGATCAATTTTGAATCAAGAGGATTAAATTTCTAGCTAATAGACGAATTTTCAACAAGATACCAAATAGTTGAATTTTCTGCAAATTGTTGAATTTTCGAGTCAAAAATACGAATTTTTCACAAAAAGAATAATTTTAAACCCGAAAATGTAAATTTTCAACCGATTCAGATTAATTTTTCACCAGACAGGTGTATTTTTAACCAAAAAAGATGAAATTTCTACAAAAAGATGTTGTAGGCCAACGACGAGATTGAGAACTCCGGAAGTCGACAATCGTCTGCGTGAATTTCCACTAAAATTTTCGTAAAAAAACTTGAGTGAAGGGTCTACGTGACAAATTGCCGATTTCAAGGGGTTTTCAAAACACGAGTTTTCTCACACTAAGTGAGTCATAATAATTAGCCAAACTCTTCCTTTGCTTCACCAGAGCCTTCCAACCGTGAGTCCAGGTCCACATCCTCACATCACTCCTCACTTTTCTTTTCCTAACATTTTATTTTTATTTACTTTTCCTTGAAACTTCGTGCTTTAAAAAAAATTATTATTCCCACTATACTACCATTGTACATATATGCATACCTACTCACGCACACCAACGCACACACACAAACCCTGAACTGCTAAACCACCCATCTCAAAAGTGGTAGACATTAAAGAGATGCATTTTTGAACCAAAAATGAATTATGAATTTTTAACACAAATGTTAAATTTCTAACAAAAACTTTAATTTTGAACCAAATACTACAATTTCTAACCACAAGGATAAATCCTCAACTAGAAATGAAAATTGAAGGAGTTTATATAATTTATATACATTGGGTCTATAACTTAATTCGTGCGGGTGTTTTCAAACTTATAATGTTATATAATAATAATTGTTATACCATACTATTATTCGAAGTATTGCCCATCAGAAGCTATGACTTTTGCCCATCTTTCTGGCAATTTGTGGATTCCATCCCAAAAGAACTGCGCCGGCTTGGCGGCCAAACATGAATCAAGCCAATTTTTGATACTCTGTTCTGATGTGAACCGTACTGTAGTGAGGGCGTTCTGCATCGACCGGAACAAATGGTAGTCCGAAGGGGCAAGGTCTGGGCTATAAGGCGGGTGGGGTAAAATTTCCCATCGACTGTTTTCCAAATAGTTCTTAACCGGAATAGCAATATGGGGCCGAGCGTTGTCATGATGGAAAATTATTGCCTCGTGTCTGGTCGCATATTCTGGGCGTTTTTCGGCTTTTGCTCTCTTCAAACGGATGAATTGTGTTCGGTAGCGTTCTCCATTGATGATTTCGCCCGGTTTTAGCAGCTCATAAGAAAGCACACCGTTCTGATCCTTCGCACCATGGATATTCCACTTTGCCGTTGATTTGGCTAGTTGGCCGGGTTGCACATATGATTTTTTGCGCTTGGGTTTGTCGTAATGGATCCATTTTTCATCATCAGTAACAATCCGATGCAAAAAGGACTTCGTCTTGTGGCGTTCGAGCAGCATTTCGGACATGCAAAACGGCCTTTCAACGTCTCTCGGCTTGAGTTCATGTGGAACCCAATTTCCTTGCTTTTCAATGTATCCGGCTGCTTTTAAACGTTTTGAAATGGCTGCTTGAGTGACTCCCAAAGATTCTGCGAAATCTTCTTGTGTTGGGCAACAATCTTCATCGAGTAATGCTTCTAGTTCTTCATCTTCAAACTTTTTTGGCTGCTTACGACGTTCTTCATCTTCCAAGCTAAAATCACCACTTTTAAATCGAGAAAACCACTTTTGGCACGTTCGCTCAGCTAGAGCATGTTCACCATACACTTCCACCAAAATACGATGACTTTCGGCAGCAGTTTTCTTCATATGAAAATAATGAAGGAGAACTCCCCGCAAAAACACTTTTCAGGCACAAAGTTCGACATACTTAAGTAACAAAAATTATAGCTGTTTACGCTTCAAATGAATGACATATAGTGAAAAAGATGCACAACGACAGTAGCTTTCCAACGCATGTCGGATGTTTGGAACGATGGAATAATAATCAAGTTACGCCATCTCTTAGCAAACCGCATGAATTAAGTTATATATCCAATAGAAAAACAATAGCTTAAAGAAACATTAAAGTTCATTTTTAATACTTTAAAATATTAGGCTGGAAAACTGGAAATTAAGCTGAGAAAATAAATTTCATTTTCTATTGCAGTATTTTTAATTCCGAACTACACACTTTTAGGCCCTAAAGAAATGATATAATTGTCGTTTGTAAAACTAAATACTTATTGTTATGAACACATTTTATTTTCCAATACTAATTTCATTGAGTCTCCACGTTTTTTCAATTAGCAGAGTTTATGTTTTGTATGTATGTTCGTTTCTTGAATATATCAAATCTGAGTAAGATTTCTTGGAAATTTTATAAAAAGACCTTACGATAATTGTGGGTAACCCCTTATTTTTTTATTCGCTTATCATTTCGTGATTCGCAGACTTGAAAATATCTTTCTTAAAAAATGGTTTTGTCTAAAAACTTTCCCCTATATAAGAGAGCATAGAAAAATCGTTGACGCACCCCCCCCCCCCCCCTCGAACCGAAAGACTTTACGTAATGTATGCGCTACCCTCACGAGTTACTGGCCAATACGAAAAAATGCATACAAATGTGGATTCCTAGAGGTGCAATAAATTCTTTATTTTTTTAAGTAAGATTTATACAAGAATTTAACATTTGTCTCTGAGGACTCGGTTCACAGTCCCCAGAAGTGCGAACTTCCCTCTTCCACATTGTCCACTGATATCATCTTCATCTATAGAATCTAAGAATACACCACCAAGCTTCTTCTTTATAGCATATTCAGCCTTAGCCTTGATGGACCTAAAAATAAGTATTTTAATTAAATATTCTTATATCTATTGAAATAAAAACTTGAACAAAATTTTATGTGAAGACTTACTTAACATTCTCATAGGCAATCATTTCCGTGCCTTTGTAGATATATGACACTTGCTGTTCTTTGTCGTAAATTTGCTTCCATACTCGATTTTCTTCCTTTGGGCAAATTTCTTGATAGGTTCTCGTTGGTACAAGATTAAAGCTGTCATTTTCAATAACTGGTGCGCCCCTACCAACTTGGTTTGGATCAGCTAAAGTATAGGATATTCCGGTTAAAGTAGTTCCCAGCATTAACTTGCTTGGTGGAGCACCTTCCGAAAGCCAAAGTCTCACCGCAAAATCCTGAGAAAAAAAGAATTATAAACAATCATCACATCAATGTGAAGTACGGTAAGATATGTTAAATGGCTCGTATGCGAGAAACCGGCTCAACCGCGACTATATTTTTTATAACTAATTATCGTCTTCTCTGAATATAATGAAGTTAAAAAGTTCAACGGTTTTACTTTTTCCATTATTTTAAAAAAGTGTCTGTATAACTTTTCCGGAAGTTTCAACTTTGTTCGAACACGTCTTGTACATTTCATTGTTTCCGAAGAAAAGCCTAAAATTCGATTTGTTTAAGTAACCTTTTAAAAGTGAAGCAGCTGTTTATCCAAAACGAAATCCCCGAAATATCTAGCACATATTGTCAGCTATTTCTAAGAAAAGTGGAATATTTCAGAAAATCTACTTTCAAGAATGTCCGAAAAATAGTCCTTATCTAGTTATTTTTGAAATGTTCCTTATTTCCTTGAGATCATTTGAAATAACGTAAATTCCGACGTCAAACCAAAAAAA
>CAKNWW010088902.1:0-11452 GCA_932074435.1 Andricus kollari | reverse complement strand
ATTGGTTAATCTAAAGGAGCAACGCACATTCCTAATTAGATGCAGAAAAGAGGCCCTAATTCCAGCACATATTCAACATCAAACTAGAAAATGTAATTTGCACAATTTAAATTACAAATTATTACCGAAATTTGAAAGAACAAAATTAAATTTTCAAAAAAAAAAGTTTAAATTATGAAATTAATAAGTAAGTTAGAAATATCAAAGATTTAGGACACTTATCAAATCATTTAAAATGCAGATTATCCAACATTGTAAAAGACATTTCAATTTTAACTTTTTTATAGAATTGAAATGTTTTATGGATTTATCAACATCACTACAGGTGATAATTATGAATCTTCAACATGTGAATCCATTGCCTTTGTATGTGACCGTATGACCAAAGTAATTTATTTATAATGAATAACTACGATATATAATAATGTAGGTCACATACCCTTCCCTTTCCAACGTCTCGTGGAGGGTGAAAAAGCACCCCTGTGATTAGTCGCAGAAATTTTCAATTTTATTCAAGTTCACTTGGCGGGCATGACGGTACCCCTGTGACTGGTCACATAAATAGTGAAGGTAACATGCCTTCTCCTTTCCACTTCTCACGGAGGTCGGAAGGGCACCCGTATGACTAGCTACAGCAATAATATAGGGCATATACCCTCCACTTTCTAACGTCTCGTGGAGGGCAGGAAAGCTGCCGTGTGACTAGTCACAGAAATAATGTTGTTCAAACCCCCACTCTCTTCCAAAGTCACGTGAGGGGGGGGGGCTTGATGTCAACCCTGTGACTAGTTACAGAAATAATTTAGATCTTTTAATTTAATTTAGATTTAATTTAGATCCATACCTTCTCCTTTCCAACTTCTCACAGAGTTCGGGAAGGCACCCCTATGACTAGCCACAGAAATAATGTAGGTCACATACCCTTCCCTTTTGAACATCTCGTGGAGGGCAGGAAAGCACCCCTGTGATTAGTCGCAGAAATGTTTGTCAAACCCCACCCCTTTTTCGACGTTATATAGATGGGGGGGGGGCACACCTGTGACTTGGTACAGAAATAATGTTACTCAAACATCTACCTCTTTCCAAGGTATGGACTGGTCACAGAAATAATGTTGGTCACATACCTCCCCCTTTCAAACATCTCGTGATGAGGGGGCGAGCACCCCTGTGACGGGTCAAAAAAATAATATAGGTAACATAACTTCCCCTTTCCAACATCACCTGATAGACAGGACTGCCATAAGTCACATTCCAAGCAATTCTAAACTTTGTACCAACATTTTCCTTTTTTTCTCGAAAAATAATGTTTTTTTTCGAGAAACTGTGTATAACATGAAAGGTATTTTTTTAAAAGATATACAACTTTTATTCAAAGATTTTGTGTAAATTTTTGTTTTGCGTAATCATTTTCGTAATCAGCTACTCAAAATACATCGGTGTGTAAAGTTTCAAATAATTCGGAGTTAAGTACTTTTCGGAACTTTATCCAATTGCTCTTTTCTTTGTTATTCAATTGGAGAAGCATAAATAAAGAGTAGCAGTACCGAACTAGATGACGAACATTTCTTCAAGAATAGGTTTATTGCATAAAAAAATCTTTAAAAATCACATACATGCTGTGTCAAAAGGATAAGTTTGAATTCTCATTGTTAATATAGCATTAATAACATTTTTAAGTTTAAGATTAGTTAATATTTTAGCTTAAGATTGGAGCGCAGTAATACTTTTGATTCTCCCTTTCAGCATCGATATTTCTTGAAATTATTATTGATTATTGAAAATAAATGATCTTTTTTATAAGTTCTTTAGTCATAAATCGACAATGCGATACTGACACACTAAATTTTGATTTTCTCGGAACAGAACAATTTTTTTGTATCGAACAGGTATTATTCTTACACAGCGTCCCCACACCTCGGGAACAAGTTTTTATTTTTGTAAAAAATAAAAAATTCTATATTTCTCTCCCCGAAAGCTGACTTTCCAAACCTGTGAAATTTTAACCTTAAAATTCTTGGACGATTTACTCGGAATTGGCTGTCTTTTTACGATAAAATTTCTCCATCCGCATTCAGAAACTCAATATCTCAGAAGCATGTTTTTATTTTTTAATTAAAGTGATGATTACATTTTCTATCGCAATTTGCAGTTGTGCCTGTTCCAATTTGTGGTCAGGGTGACTTTGAGATTGTCCACTGACACGTCTATTTCCCCGAAACTGGATAACTTTTTGTAATTAATCTTTTTTGTGCTCTTACGAAAAATTGCTATTTGGTTGGTGATCTAGTTCTGTACTGCCACACTTCAAATATTCCCCAAATTCTGTTTTTCCTTATGTCCTAATAATTTTTTCCTAATACCAATATCTCAATCGTCTTGTATATGCAACAGAAACTTCATTTAACATGCGGCACATCCGAAAAAAATATAATTGCGCAAAATTCAAATTTAAAATTCTGATTGCCTGAATTTGAATGTCACGATTTGAGTATTTTTGACAGAAATCCTACGTCTTCGGTTTTCGGCGGCATGAAGTTAATGTTTAGAAATATTTGAAAAATAGATTGGATATCGAAATGATAAGTAGAAATAAAAGATGAATTTTCAACATCAGATATTTATTTAAATAGGTTTTCTTCAACTTTCACTCTTTTTATTTCAAAAAGGCATCCTTGGTACAGCTTTTTCTGAGGGGACCTGAAGTATAAGGTGGGTTCCGAACCACCAAAGCCCTGGTAGAAGTACATAGAGAAATTTCCACTGGTACCGGCTCAGGGATCGAACCCCAGGCTTCCTGCATGGAAATCTGACGCGCTATCGTCTGAGCCACCAAGGCTTCTAGATTTCCAAATTGAATTCTGCAAATCTTAAACTATGGCCCTAGGACAATTTGGCTCAATTTGGACAATAAATCCTTATGTGGGCCTAAGAATGATTCTGAATAGTTTGCCCTGATACGTAATATGACATTAACCTCATATGGCAATAACGCTTTTGCAGACGATTACCCTACTTATGGAAAATTTGACAGAAGCCTCCTAGATTTGTCCAAGAATGCCCTAGTTTCTAAAATTTTAATAATTATACAGAATGAAGATTACTTTCTGATTAAAAAATGCTTTCAGTACTTTTCAATTGAAAATATACTTTTGCTTAGAGTATTTTGAAGACTGAAGGTTTAGGAAAAGCTTGTTGCCATATCCGGTCCATATTATGTTGATCGAAGAAAAAGCCAATCATCTCTCAGCACGTTATGGTACTTATGCAACTTTCTTTGAGGTAAGTTTTGTAATACTGTTTCTGGATTGATATAGCTGAGTTTGTAATTTAAATATTACTTTGATGAGGATATATTAGTTTCATTTTAATAAATTTCGAAACATAATACAAAATTGAGCAAAAATGACTAAACTTTGTTAGAAATGTGGTGTAAGAATGTATCTCGGATGTATTGAAAACGAGACTTGGGGCAAACCTCGCTAAAGCCCCACAGAAGAAATTAGTAATACTATTCGTGATCCAATCATTTTTTAATCGGATCAACTAGAGTATGTTTGCAAATAATTGAAGACACTCCTATTTTAAAGCCAGCTTAATGCCCGATTATAATTTAAAACCGAATTCGTAAATTCGTTAATTCGTCAAATAAAGGATAAGATCCATTATCTGACAAAGGTAAAAACCTCCAAGTATAATTAGAAAAAAGTAAAATTTTTTCCGATTCTAACGACAAATAATACCTAAAAATTACAATCCAGAAAATAAACGAATTACTCTAATGCACCATAAATCGCTCTCTTACATACCCATATACATATAAACTTTTCAAATAATTTTAGTCGTGCAATTACAAAAAACGGATACCTTGAGCATTGAGAGCACCAGACGATTTATTCCCTAAATTTATCACGCATATTAAGCCGACCCTGGTGCAAATACGCGAAATCAAAAGTTCGACCTGTTAGAAAATCGTTGTAAAAATTTATGAAGTTCCGGTCCATTTTAATTTATGGGCTACGAGTGAAAAATAATGGACTAGTGGAAAATATTTTTGTGGTGTTATGAACTATGGTGGAATGAAGGTAGGATACATACATATAGGTGTGTAAAACAATAAGTGAAAGCAAAGCAATATTTCACAATACTTCCAATAATTTGGCTTTACGTGCGATGTATACATACGATGCATCGACTGTGAACGTATATGAAGCAGCCATGCACCAGCCACATGCAGCATGTACAATTGTACAGTAGTACAAGTGGGCGAAATCCTCCACTCGGTTCAAAATGAAAGTAGAATCCTCTCATGGGTTTCGACAGTTGGAGAGTTCTTCGACCTTAAAGTACTTAGTGTACCGAGGTAATTATCTCGACTGTGGGGCCATGCAGCAACCCCCATTTCAGAAATAATTCACCTTGTTTGTATTGTTTGAATTGTTTCTACAACCTGCTACATAACTTTTTTAGTTTACGAAACTCATTACCAATTTCATGCACATACAGTAGACTTCACATCCGAAGCTTTTATGAAGCAAATGTTTCCAAAGAGAAAATTAATTTAGTGAAAAGTAAAAAAACTTGACTTATTTTCGCTGCGTCTTACGTTTTCAACGCTGCCGTGATTTGGAAAAACACCGTTAACTGAAGAAATCAAAAAATTAGTTTTTTATTTCGTTGAAATCGTAAAAAAAGATGTACCTAATTATTAAAATAATTCTTTGTCAATTGTTCATAACTTTAAACAGAATTATTGCATAATTGTTGGAAAACACTGTTAACTGCAGAGATTGGCGAGTTTTGATTTGGGAGAGCCGCAACTGACCGTTAACTAAAGGCTTAAAAAATAGACAGCTGAATACGGTACAGAAAAATTCGAGAAAATGCCGTAACGGTCAACTATGGACTTAACTAAAATATCGGACGGCTATCTCGAGCCGACGTGATTTCGATGATGTCCGGATTTACTTACGGCGTTCTCCTGAATTATCAAAATCCGAGAAAAAAGGTTTGTATTTTGAAAAATGCCGTAATTGCATTTATTATAAGTTAAAAAATGCAAAATTATTATCTAAAGTCTGTATTTTTTATAATTAATAGAGTTAATATAGTAAAAAGAAGTTATATGGTTGCCCGTGTGGAAAAATGTTCTGTCGCTGGCCTGGCCCAGATCAGACCGTCTGGTTTCCAGTTTTGACGCTGGCCAGACAGTCTGGCCTGGGTCTGGCTACAAGCGAAATGTTTTTTCTAACTTGCCCCAGGCCAGACCGCCTGGTCAGCCGCTAGTCATGGGTTGGTCAGCCGGTAGTTATGGGATAAGAAACAAAAGTCTTGTTTTGATAGACTGAATTTCTTACTTTCTATCATTTTAGACACCCTGTAAAATTTTTGAAATATGTAAAAAAAATTGCTGATTGAACTTAGAACTTTTTTTGTTCTTGACTCGCTGATCAACACCAAACCTGGACCAGACCAGACTGTCAAGGCGATAAGAAACAAAGGCTTATTTTGATAGTGTGAATTTTTTATTTTCTATCATTGTAGACACCCTGTAACTTTTTCGAAACATGTCAAAACAAAATTTGCTGATCGAACTTAAGATATTTTTTGTTCTTGGCTCGCCGAGCAGCGCCAGGTCTGAGCCAGGCCAGACCTTACAGACCGAGCTTACAATTGTTGATCTTGGCTAGCTGATCAGCGCCAAACCTGGACCAGACCAGACTGTAAAGACGATACAAAAAAAAGTCTTGTTTTGATAGTGTGAATTTCTTATTTTCTATCATTTGAAACACCCTGTAACTTTTCGAAATATGTCAAAAAAATGTACTGATCGAACTTAAATAGATTTTTTTGGTCTTGGCTTGCTGATCAGTGCCAGTCCTGGAATAGACCAGACCTTCCTGACTAGACGGTCTAGGTAAGGTCAGGCTTGGGCCAGACTAGCGCCAGACCTGGGCCAGATCAGATCTTCCAGACTAGACTGTCTAGATAAATCCAGACCTGTAACTAGACTGCCAGGACAATTTTCCACACGGGTGAAAAATTTAATAGGTAAAAAATAATATTTTTCAATCTTTTCAATTGTTTAAAGTGGAAACTGTTGGGCATTTTCAAAGACAATTAATAAAACTGTTTTAATTACCATCAATGGTGTTCCTGAACTAATTATATCTGTTGAATAAATGCTACGAAGTGTGAACAGGGTCCTATTATAATTTAATTTATATGTAAGGTATAAAACTGTGATATTTAATATAAACACTACCCAATGTAAAGAGAACCTCATCATAATTTCTTTAGTTTACAAATTTGTTAAATGTAATACTTAATATTTGAATTGTTTGCTCTTTGTGATCTGCTCAACGGCGAATTTCCTGATCTCATATTGATCACTTATTTCAGACTTGACAAAAAAACACGTTTAAAATGTTTTAATTTTTAGAGTGTTATAGGAAACCCTTATGCAGTTGGTAAAGTGTCTATTACCACGCCTAGTGCAAAAACTGTTGGGTCTACCGACTTCATTTTTTGCATAGAGATGCCTTTTGCGTGTCTAATGCGAGGAAAAATACATGAAAATTAAGCCCTTTTCACTTAAAATGACCCTGCAAGCATGCCTAGCGCAAAAACTATTAGGGCTAACGAATTCATTTTTTGCATGGAGGTGTGTTTCAAGTGTGTAATGCGAGAAAAAATACTGGAAACCTTGAGTTGAATGAACATCATGGCATTACTATGCAAATACATGACAATTTAGGCTTTTCCATACAAAAATTCGCAAAATTGACTCAAATTTGGCACAAAACAATCATACAGGATCGGAAATTTTCTGAAAGAGCGAACAAATTTCTTTGTAAACTTCTAGAGTCCACGTTGAAAAATGATTCTCATATTTTACTTAAAGCCAACACACGAAATTGACCATTTTTCAAACAAAGACAAGACTACCAATATTTGACCAGTTTCGGGGGTTGCCTCGCACTTCGCAGTGGCCGTGGCACTAAACTCGTCGTTGGAAACGTAAACAGTCAGGGCTACCGAAATCGAGACACCTCGCTAAACACTGAAAACGAACTGACGCGTATGCTAACAGCTGATACAATTATCCACGGCGGGTACTGCCCGCTTTTATCGCTCCACTACTGGTGTCGACGCATTGTTGACATTGCCTGTGCGCTGAAAAACTGCGTGGGCCAGCAATTCTAGGAAAAACTAAATCCGTCGGCCTTATATTGGTCTTCTTGTGTATTTACGGTTAAAAAAAAATTTAATCGTCCAATTTATTGAAATTTATAATATCAATACCTACTTACTGGATTTAAAAAAAAAAGTTTAAAAAACATAAAATAATTTTTCATATTAATAATAATTCATTTATTGCTTATTCTTTTGTCGTGAACGGCATTCTCTCAATTTACGGCAGACCTGTTTCTGTGGTCCATAATTCGAAGAAAGTCGTAACTGACGCGCCGGTTAAGGCGTTTTCCAAATTTTAGCATCCCAAACAACACCGCTAACTGCATTTTAAAGAATTAATTATCATTTTCAAAAAATTTGTGGACAAATAAAAAGATCATATGCAAATTATTCAAGAAATTCCAAAATAACTTCAGGAAATTAATAACAATCCACGATACATGCGAATAAAGATTCGAACAGTTTTCGTCGATTTTCTCAGCATCTTTCATTTTGCCGTTAACAACTTCTTGTGTTCTTCTAACTCACGACAGTAATGTTTCAGTAATGTTTGGCTAATATAAGTCTGTATGTTTTTTGTAAAACTTCTATGATGCGAATATTTCAGTAATATTTTTAAATAATGTAATAAACAATTTTTCTATTATATTTACAAGTAATAATGGGCATTCAAGCCGAAAGGTTAATCAAATATTAGCTTTCGCAAGAATTAATACTCAAAAGTTCTCAATTTTTTCTATACTAATTATGACCCATATACTGACTTCTGGAAGAATAATAGATCGATTGGTAAGATATCGGTACGAATACGGACGATATAATATTTGTATGATCCAAGTGAATTTGTCTTATCTCAAGAAAATGTACTTAAATAAAGAAAATCAAATTTTTTCAATCTGGTACATTTTCTTGAGACAAAAAATATTTAAGAAGATTAAGAAAATATTGAATCTTGCATGTTCATAACAATATTTTCTTGGTTTGAAATTAATTATTTTCACGTGCATAACATGGCATTCAAAAAATTTCGAAATTTCATTTCTTTTAGGTACAATATAATTTAGAATAAAGCTGCGCGGGCACATTTTGATCGCGCGCAGCTCGCAAGTTTGAGACCGCCTACTGCACACGTCTGGCGGATCTTGCACTTCACGCTCGATAGTTTATTTACCACGCGCTCCACGCTTCGTCTATGTATTTCCCCTAAAAGTGTGCATAGGCCTTTTAAAATTAAAAGTGAAACTATTGACAACTGTAATTTTGTCATTGTTGAATCTTTTTTGTTAAACGTGTCTTATATTAATTTATGTACATGTTTTTAATTTTTTACGGTATCTTAGCATATTAATTTAGTGAAGGCCTTTTCCGGTTTTTTTTATGTTTATATTTAAATATTGCCGATTTATGTACTTCGGTCCGGGACTAGTACTGAATGTCACTACTTGTAGAATACCGACAAAAGTGTCCCGCCACGTGTGGCCCAGTACTGTTTGTCACTACTGGCGGAGTACCGACACAGAAGTTTCGCAAACGGTTGGTGTGATATTGGATTATTATTGGCGCAGTACTGATACACATTACTGAATAAATACCGACATAAGTGTTCCGAGAAAGGTTGGCATTATACTGGTTTACTACTAGTGCAAAAATGATAAGCATTACTGGTGAAATACCGACATAAGAGTTCAGCCAATCGTTGGCATTGTACTAGATTATTACTGTCATGAATTTCTGATGATATACCGGCACAGGAGTTTCACCGACGATTAGTGTAATACTGGCTATATACCAACTTCAAGTACTGATTAACAACCGACATAAGAGTTCAGCCAGCGCTCGGCGTTATACTGTTTTACTACGGTCCCAGTACTGATACTCATTACTGGTGAAAACCAAAATGAGTGTTCAGCCAACGTCCAATGGCTGGCTTTATACTGGCTTACTTCTGGCACAGGAATAATACGCATTACTGGTTAGATACCGACATAAGAGTTCAGCAAACGGTTGTAATTGTCCTGGTTTACTACTCGCGCAGTACTGATATGCATTACTGTTGAAACACCCTCGACGCCTTTGACCAGGCTACCGGGCGCATCTTCGGGTCGCGGATAGAGGTGCCCTGTACGGGTTGTCTGCTGAATACGGTTACACAACTAAATAAGCAGTAGCGGACGATGCTCCAGGGATGATTCTTCAGGAAAACCCCCGAACTAATGCGTTGACAACCATGCCGAAAGCTAGATGGTCTAGGATACCGGATCGCCTCCTAGAGTATTCAGACTTTACCTCCGCATGCGGGGCTCTGCGAGGTTACACTGGAAAAACAATTACTTGGGCCAACTATTAAAATTGTTGGGACAACTGTTTTTGATAGTAAATAATGGTACTACTATTTAGTTAATTGCGAGAACAATTTTTGTTAGTTCGGGCACGAGTAGTCGTTACTATCGAATAAGGTAGACTAACTACTTTAGTTTGTCAAAACCACTATCTGTAGGTAGTTGAACATACTAATACAGATAGTCATGTGTACTAACGTGGGTATGACTATTTTCTTCTTTGTACAGGGACTAATTAATATAGCTCTCACTATACTATCAAAATCTAAATTAAAAAGATCCCAGTGGGCACGCGGGCATATTTTTTTTTTTGGGACGTCTTAGGGACGCTGATCAAATTGTGCGATGCAATTAAGAGGGTGCTACTTAAAATGGCGGAGTTATGCAAAACAAAAAAAAACGTGTTCTTGCCCATCAGAGAGGGTTTTGACGAGGCATTAGTGCTGCTAGAGACCCCAAAAGATGCACGAGGAGTCGCTCGATTTCTTTTTAGTTGAGATACTCGCACGGAAAAAAGGAAGAGCAAGCAGCTTATGAAACCAGAGAATCTGAGCAGCACTAAGAAGCCGATGAAACTCGCGCTCCCATATAAGGGAAGAAGTTGAGAGAACTCACCCTGAGCAACTATGGTCAACCGTGAAGAGCGCGCTGAGAAGGCTGCAGCCTGCACCTGAAACAGCCAGGAGGAGAAAGGAGATGAAGAGGCGAGCTCGCCCAAAGCGGTCTTATTATAGTCGGTTGAGAGTTTGAACTAGGATGAGATCCTGGGAAGGCTGTAGACCGAGATGCAAACAAAACATAACACTTGGCGTAAAAATCAGGGGTGTCAAGCAGACTATAAATGGAGATCCTAACGGGACCAGATCCTGCTGGAGGGGCGGCAAAGGAGGCTACAGAGCTGCAGTGTGCCAGCACGCCGGGGACGAAGAGATGTTTGGCGTTTAGAGAGGCCGCCCCATCGAGGAAGCCTAAAAAATTGCAGCAGTAGCCGATCAGACCCCACATTGATGTCCAAGGTAGACGAACCGGTTACGCGACGACGCTGAAGCACGGCTCTGAGATAATTCGAAAGCGAATTCTCAGTTATCATTAGTGTTCAATTCGCAGTTATCATTAGAGACTTCACCAATATCCTACCTGTAATGACTATAAGTACTGGCACAGTGCTGGCCAAAGACTGCTAGCTAGTACGGATCATTGTTATCACTGGGAGTTTTACCAGTATTATGTCAGTAGTCATGCACGATTTCTACCAGTATCAGGCCAGTGCAAAAAACCGCCAGGCGATACTGGCGCGCTACCGCGCCGGTTGTAAATTTCCTCCTAGGGCATGACCACCATTAAACTTGCCCTTAGACAAGCCCATCTGCATCAAACACAATCCTTGAACGACTACTACTGGCCCATGCTTATTTACTTAACGATGTACACTTTTCTTAGCCATGCCTCATAACTACACGATTTCAATTCGGTTTATGTAAGGCTTAGATTAGTCTTTACCCAAGACAAAATCAAGACCAAATGTTTTTACTAGGACAGAATTAGAAGACGGGAAGATTCTTTCAATAGAGCTTTTTCTGTGAGTGAACGCTTGACAATGTTGTTTTACCTACAATTAAAGAATGCTAAAAACTCTTTTCGAATTAGAATAGTATTTTTTTGCGGTACTTACACAGAAAAAAAAGTCTTAAATCCATGTTGGACTTGTTTTTATTTTGGGCTCAAATTAAGCAGATAGCTAAATTAAAGCATGAAGATTGTCTTTTAATAAGTTCTAATAAGTATAAGACTTAAAGGGAAACATTATTGAGACTTAGTTATAAATATTAATCTTGAAATTAGCCGTATTAGGCTAAGTAATGTAGTAAGATCTTATTGGCTAAAAAGAAGATCAAGAAGAAAATATTTTGTAGTCCTCT
>CAKNWW010088896.1:0-10155 GCA_932074435.1 Andricus kollari | reverse complement strand
TGGGTCGCTTCGTGTTCTCAAAACACATGAGGGTTTCGCCGGCCTGTCGTTGTGATTTCATCGTGTCCTGTGACCACTCATCTCACGGTTGTGAGACGTGGCCATGAATGGGATTTACCGCGGTCCTACTGGGAGCCGCTGCCATTTTTTAGATGGCAGTAGCTCCCAGTGAGACCCTGCGGTGGTTGTTTAACCTTATTTTTTTTAATTATATATATATGTATTAGTATATAATAAAATAAGGCTAATTTCACTGTTGTCACTGAAGTCTCATTATAAGCACTAAGATATTTAAAGTCTTGTTTTTCTTAGGGACAATTCCGCTAAATCAAAATGTTACTAGCTAGGAACTTAGATAGGGACTGACGGCCGAAAAATGTCCCAGGGAGTAGTTCGTGCTATCGATCGATACGAGCGAGTGTCTTCCATGTACTCGCCGTTTATTTCTTTAGATAAACGTTTTAAATATTGTTTTACATTCGTGCGTATTCAATTTAATGGACCTGACGTAAATGCCCTTTAGCACATCAGAAGTGGAATGAAGTAGGGCCCGCGAAAAGTGAAAAATAGCGGGAATACGGGGATGACGCAACATAGCAGCAACGCCATTGAGACACAATCTAGTGCGATCTAAGTTTTTTTATTGATTTTCGGACAGAGTTTCGTCTCGTGATCGAGCAAAACGTGCGGCGCTTTTCACGAGTCGGAAAAGCGTGTTTGTGTACAAATTTAATTCTTACTGTGCGAAGATTTGACAGAGTTTCGTCTCGTGAAAGAGGAAAACGTGCGGCGCTTTCCATGAGTCGGAAGTGTGTTCGTGCGAAAATTTTATTCTTGCTGTGCGAAGATTTAATGATTACTGTGCAACAATTCAAGGATTACAATGTGCAACAGGAAGAAGGAGTCAATCAGGATTTCTTCCACATTTCTCGAAAGTGTAAGGCGAGAGAAAATCAAGTGCGTAAAATACAGGAACGAAGACAAAGAAATCCAAGTGTACGAGCGCGTGTGAAATCAGTGTATATGATTCCGGTGTGTGTGTGAGTACAGAAAACTCAAAAAATTAATCTGGAAATTAATGTACAAAACGTCTTAACAGCAGCAAAGTCCACTAGATGCCCCATTAGATGAATTCGAGCACTTCGCGAGAAATTTACCACAGAATAACGATCTTTTCAGAATTTCTTACGAAGCAGAAGTGACAAGTCAATTCAGCAATTCAATGCAAAACCAACAAAGCGCTTCGAATTCGACACTTACAAATAGCAGGTCAAATCTCTCAACATTTTCAACTTATGAAAGTGTGCCAACGGATCGATCGTTTATGGATAATTCGCCTGTAAATTTAGGACCTGGTGTAAATCGTGCACACGATTCAACGAATTTCCAATCGCCACAAATTGAAATCGATCTCCTCATGTGTCATCAAGCGGAACATTTTAGAAGGACTGGTCGAAGAGAATCCGAAATTAACAGACTACAAGAAAATGGAAGAACATCAAATCCACGAATGCATGGACAACAGATGAGAAATCAATTTACTGCTCCAAGTGTTCAACAGTGGCCAGAATTTAATTATGGTAGGCAGGATTTTCAACAAAGAACGGATGGAAATCTCTGAGGAACTTCTAGTTCTAATCTGGAACAAGCCGTGGCGCTAATGATTAATGAGAACAGACGACGGGATTAAATCTTCTCTAATATATTGGAAAGAATAGTGTTTCAAACAAGCTCATCGACTGGAAACACCACGACGCCAGAACTATTTCACATCATGCCAGATCTCATCAAGACGATCACGGATTTCAACGGCGAAGGAGGCGCAGGTGCAGCCAAAGAATGGATTGAAAATGTTAATCGAATGCTGGTGTTACGCCGATGGCCAGAAGAAGTAGCCCTGGAGTCTGCTCGTAGCCACTTAAAAGGAGGAGCCTGGCACTGTTACAAAGCAAGACCTTAAGAATTACAAAATTGGGAAGCCTTTGGAGCAGCTTTCAGAAAAACTTTTATTGGCACTGAATCGCTCACAGAAAAGTGGAAAAAAATGTCCGAGAGATGTTAACAAAAGGAAGAGTGCCTAATCTCGTACTTCTTAGAAAAAGCCGGACTTTGACAAAAACTTGGACTTTCAGTAGAAGAAACAAAGGAACAAGTTCTTATAGGAATATGGTCAAGAGATCTTTCTTCTATCCTCACAGCAAAAACTTACACAGATCTGGACCATCTTCTTCACGATCTACAGCGCCAAGAATGATTGTTTACTCAACGAGGAGAAAGAATACGAAGTTCTACGGATTCGGCGAAGTCAACAACGGATAGAACAATCACGACGAATGAGAAACCTCCAGACTCTATGGAAAAGCAGCACTCACTAACCAGGCAGACCGACTCGAAGAAAATCAATCCGGATAAGAGACCGCCCATTAAAAATAATGAAGGAGAACCCAAATGCTACAACTGCAACAAATATGGGCACATTGCCAAAGATCGTCCTGAGCCTAGAAGAGAAATGGAGTGTACAAATTGTAAAGGGAAAGGACACACTAGAAGACACTGTTCCACCAATACTGAATCAAAACCAGGATAGATACTCCAAATTTCGGATGACGGAAACAACTCCGTTTTAAAGTTTTTAAATGAAGTTTTGATCAACGATGTGAAATTCAAAGCTTTCATCCGATTGCACCATCAAGTCATGAGCGGTATTAAAACACGGTTTTAAGAGGGAAAATGTGACTACAGAACTTAAGTCATTTGGACCTGAAGAATTTAAGTTAGTGTCTACGGCTATTGTTAACGTGGATGTGTCAGTGGATGGAGTGCTCGTGAGAAGTGTTCCAATTTGTGTTGTGCCAAATGATTCACAAGCTTTGGATATCATAATCGGTCGCACCTTTACAGAACATCCTCGAGTGGCATTTCGCAAGAAAAAGAATTCCCTCACCTTCTACGAAGACACAGAAGTATTTATCTACGATTTTGACATCTGCAAATCGAACGAAGAGATCACGACCGAGAAAGTCATGATTCCTCCACATTCCGTAAATGTTGTCAGTGCTATTAGTGCATCGGGAAAACATTCCTTGCCAGTACTTAATTAGAGTAATGAAGAAAGGATTTTTAAAGAAAACTCTGAACTTTTATGTGAAGAATTGAGGGAACCACCGACTCTAAAATTGGGACCATCGGAAAGAAAAATCATTGAAAGAAAAGAGATCAACTTAGGAGAAGATAG
Source organism: Andricus kollari (assembly GCA_932074435.1). NCBI lineage: Eukaryota > Metazoa > Arthropoda > Insecta > Hymenoptera > Cynipidae > Andricus > Andricus kollari. Next base: position 6,920 of record CAKNWW010088896.1, on the reverse strand, counting down.
ACCAGAAGGAGAAGCCGAAGAACTCACAAAATGAATAAATGACTTTCAAGAATGTTTTGCGACAGTTTTAGAAGAATTAGGGTGTAATAAGTTGTTAGAAATGAACATCATAGAAAAATCATGAAGCCTCCGGGTAAGTTGTAAACCTCATTCAGCTTGTAATGCCGATCGCGAAACGTTGAAAAAGATTTTCAAAAATTATAGATCAGTCGGAATTGTTACAGACACAGACTCTGCATATGCAAGCCCAGCTTTTTTGATGAAACGCGAGAACAAAGAATCTAGAGCGGTAATAGATTTCCGAAAACTTAATAAAGAAACCTACATTAAATTTAGCACAAGGCTATCTTCAAATTCCGCTCAGCAAAGAAGCGAGACAAAAAACAGCCTTCATCACTCCTGATGAAACAGGAGAGTTTACGAAAATGTGTTTTGGACTAAAGAATGCTCCACTTTATTTTTCTAAATTAATTCAAAAAGTTGTAGGACCTTTGCGGAATAAAGTTGTTATGTTCTATCTGGTTGACTTTTTGATTACGGCAAAGACTTGGCCAGAGATGAAACAGAAGCTCGTTTTAGTTTTAACAGCGTTAAAACAAGCAAGACTAACATTAAAACTATCTAAATGTCAGTTTCTTAAAAATAAAGTACAGTATTTAGGATTCAATCTTTTAAAAGAAGGCCTGGAACCTTCAGAAGCGAAAATCAAATGAATTCGCAAATTTCCTCAGCCAGTGGATGTTCACGGAATAAGCCGATTTCTAGGTTTTTGAGATATTTTCAGATGATATGTTCCTGAATTTTCAGAGATCGGATAACCGTTATCCAATCTGTTGCGAAAAAATACTGAATTCATCTCAAAAATAAAGACGCAAACGATGCATTCAAAGAATTAATTAATAGAGTATGTAGTAAACAAATTTTACAGAATTACAACGCTCAAGCTACGACACAACTACACTGCGATGCTAGTTCTAAAGCACTTGCGGCAATGCAAATGCAAGAAGGCTCTGACAAAAAATTCCATTTGGTATACGCGATAAGTCGGCAAACTAATGAATACGAACAATTTTACCATTCTAGCAAGCTGGAATTACTAGCAGTCGTCTGGGCCGTCGCTAGACTGCGCATATTCCTCATAAACATTGTGTTTAAAATCGTTACTGACTGTCAAGCCCTTGTTTATTTAAGTTCGGAAAAAAATAAAAACCCTCAAGTTATTCGTTGGCAAAATCTATGAAATGAATATGCTTTCGAAATTGTACACAGAGAAGGCAAAAAATGGCCCACGTCGATGCATTCAGCAGAGCTCCAGTAAATCGAGTAAAGAATATGGAGGAAATCGAAGAGCGATCAAGCGTTTTCACTATCCTAAAACCAGAAGACCAAATCCTTCTATTTCAGTATAAGGATGAAAAGCTACAGAAAAAAATCGATCCTACCAAAATCTGAAGACAAATGAAATCAGCGAGAAAAAGTAGAGATTTTAGGCTACGAACTAATCAACGAAATTCTATATAAACGCGAGGATAAAAAAATTGTACGTTGTTCCTGATTGTTTACGCAAAATTTAAGTGATACATTTTCACGATTGCAGAAGCCATACTGAAGTAGAACGAACATTGGCTAGACTAAAGGAATACTACTTCTTTCCCAAAATGAAACGTTATGTGAAACAACATATTTACTCATGTCTACAATGCCTTATGACAAAACCCAAAACAGGGCGACCAGCAGGGATACTGCATCCCATTTCGCCTGGAGAGCGACCCTTAGATATTATACATGTTGATCACGAAGGACCTTTAGCAACTACTCCTAGAAAAAATCAGTATATCTTGGTCATAACTGATAACGTTATCAAATTTGTCATTATGAAACAGTAAAAAGACGTATCAGGAGAAGCTACCATACGGGCACTTAAAGACATGATTCTAGACTTTGGAGCACCCGCTAGAATCATTTCTGACGGAGGAACATGCTTTACTTCTCAAGAATTCTACCAATTCTGCCAAAAACACGGAACCAAACATACCTTAAACTCAATTCGTCACCCTCAAGCTAATGGGTTGGTAGAAAGGAATAACGCTACGCTGGTGCCAGCAATTTTGGCTAGCATCCTTCGTGCCAATGGTCGTGATTGGGACTTACGACTACGACAAGTAATACAAAGAGACCTTAACGAGTCACCTAATAAAACAAAGAGAGAAAGTCCATTTGAAGCTCTTTACGGCTTTATAAACCGTCATGATGAGGGCGAACTTGGAAAACTGACCATCGATAATGAAGAACGATATGTACCTCCGGAAATTATTCAGAAAGAAATTAAATCAAAAATCAAAGAAGGGAAAATGAAATAGAAGGCTTCGTATGACAAAAATCGTCTCAAAAGTGTAACGAATTTTATGTTGGAGACATCGTTTTTATGAGTACTCTAAAGTCTATACCAGGGGAGTCTTCAAAATTTCGAATAAAATTCAAACCTATTGTTATTACAAGAATATTAGCAGGAGACACATATGGTGTAGCTACACTCCGTAAAGATGGCCGAGGTAGACGGTACACTTCAACTGCACATTTCAGTCGATTAAAAACCTGGAAGCCAAGCATGGTGAAAAAGGATGAATTCAGCCTATCATCATCAGGCACGGAGTCAGATGTGAAGAAGAGCAATTCAGAAGAGGAGGTGGAACAAAATTCAATTGATCTAAACTCTGATCCCGAGTCAGACACGAAGAAAAACAAAACAAGGGAAGATCAAGAAAATCTAAACAAGATTTAACTGCGGCCGAAAAGTACTATCAAACCTCCAAAACGTTTCGGGTTTGATGATTAGTGTTTAAGTTATCAATGGTTTAATTTAAAGTTTAATAATTAGATTTAAGTTTTGAATTATTAGATTCACGCTTTAGATGTTGAGACCGCAAGCTGACAACAAAAGTAAATTCCAAGATTTCATATGTAAATGCGCTTATGAAGTAAACCTATTCTTCGTAAAATAATAAATAATTGAGGACAAGTAAAAAATTGTAGAATGGCCGAGAATGGGCGAGTCTCTTACATGTACTCGACGTTTATCTATTGAAATAAACGGTTTAAATAATGTTTTACATCCGTGCGTATTCAATTTAATCGACCTGACGTAAATGCCCTTTAGCATTTTTTACTGGCCTTCACTATAGTAATTATCAAAATTTTCCGGACTACAGTGAACTTCCGCCTATATCCACGGCCTTAAAACGTACACATTCGATAATTTTAAAGCTGGAGGGGCTCCAACGTCTACCGCGACCTTCAGGTTATTTTTGTCAAGCAACGTTCATTGGCTGCCCCGGCCTTTTATCGATGAGGGCGATGTAAGCAACTTTTTCAACTGCGCATTTGCCGGAATTGGCGGGTCTATTTGAAATCAATAAATACTGTCGATAATAATACAGATCAATATTTTTAACAAATTTTAACGTTTGAAAAATTAATTAACTTGAATCGAAGAAAATTTTCATTTCTTCAAATAATTTATTATTAATGTAATACTGCAAGTTCATACTTTGTAATTTTAAATAGACTCGCACTTTTCGGCAGATGCGCAGTTGAAAAAGTCACGTTCCGTTATCCTGTATGCATGTCAATGCTTTTGTTGACGTACGACGCGACGTGAAAAATATAACAATTCCTGGAAATAGTACAATTTGCCAACTAAAAATCAATATAGTAGAATCAAAAAACGACTTAAATATTGCGCGAAATAGTAAGTTTTGTAGAATGAAGTCACGGTCATGCTAGGATATGTGGAAATGTCATCTGACAGGAAGCTTAGCACATGGGACTGCAACTGCATACGTAAAATTAAGTTATAAAGCTCTGAATATTAATATTTTTCAAGTGTTGTATGCATTTGCGCAATGATGTTTCATCCTTTTATCGGCTGAAGCTTTTCAGTTACACGAAATACAATCAACTATCCGAAGTTTGAGAACATGACTGAGAAAGTAGATTTTACACTTTGTGGACCGTGGTGGGAGGTGACGGAACTGCGCAATTTGAAATAAACATGTATAGAGGATTTAGAAAAGTTGAACTTTGAAATAGGCGATCTTTGAAATAGGCGGAAGTTTACTGTATTTTCTTCACATACAGAGCGCTTCCTGAAAATTACGTAAATATTGCGATAAAAATATCCTCAAGTTTTCCTCACAAGCTTCCCCTAAACTTACTATGCAAGTTTTTCTCAAGTTTGCTTTGCAAGCTTTCCGCAAACTTACGATGCAAGTTTCCCCCGCAAGCTTTCTGCAAACTTACACGTTACAACGTAAGATGGACGTTGTCGCACTTGCGGGACACTTGCCTAAACCTTGCGGCATAAGCTTTCGAACCTTACACTGCAAACTTTAGGCAAGTTTGCTGCAAACTATTGTGCTACCTTGGATTCTTAGAAAATTGTCTGAAAACTCACTGTGTTTCTTTCGATCATCTTCGGTGCGAGAATGGCCTCCTCTTTTTCCTCAACGTTGGCTTTCTCCACACTAAATCCGGCAATATCATCCTCGTCGTCGACATCCTCTTCTGTATTCTCAATGTCGTCTTCTTTTTCGCATCAGAATAGACTTCCGCCCTTGCTTGTATGACGTGAGCGTACATCTGTTAAAAACGCATACTTTAAATCACTATCTTCTACTGCAGATGATTTTTTTAAACGGCTACACATTCAGGTAATTGTGAGAAAAGCTGTTAAAGGTTTCTGGTTAGGAATATTGGAATTAGGATCTGTATCAGTGATTTTCATCAAACGTGGAGAAATAATAGTGTTACGTAGGTAAGACATTTGTAATGATTTTGTTTATATTATTATCCTGATGAGAAGGTATTAGTATTATGTTTTATCGAGAGAAAATATTTTTTTTTAAATAAAGAAATTAATCTTTTATCAGAAGCATACGATGTATAGAAAAATGTTAAAAAGCGGAATTGTTCATATGAAAAATGTGAACAAATTTGGTTAAAACCTTTTTCTATGCAAGATATGAAAAAAAATACGAAGACAAAAATTGTTTGTCCAAAAATATCAACAAATTTATTATTAATCATTGTTTATACAATGCGTGGTTTTTCCTTTAATCGTAAAAAGTAACATTTGAAATATAAAATATTTGGAAAAACGACACGAAATACGAACAAAATGAGCAGACAAAAGTTGCGCACCCAAACAAGATCGACAAATTTGTAATTAATCATTTTTTATAGAACGCGTAGTTTTTCTTTTAATCGTAAAAAAGCATTTTAGAAAATTAAAATTTGTCGATCAACACTTGCACAGTATTAAAAATAATATTCAATTTTGTAAAATTTACACACATTCGACTCTCCTACTTGCCTAAAAGTTCCAATCAATCAGAAGTATTGAACACGAGTACCGTACGAGCCAGAACATTTAAAAAATTAGTATTCGCAGAATCTATAAAGATTATTGAACGAGATTGAATTCATAAATATTTTGATAAATAAAAAATGAGCAGTGAACCTTCCAGCTACGAGGACGAAGTGCTACTGACAGATAGTAATCCACACATAAGACTTGTTAAGAAAAACTGCTGGTCACTAATTATTCAAACAATTTTTATAAACAAATTCATATTTTAACTATTTTTTTATGAATAGGCTTCATTTTTTGCGGAATTAACTAGAAATATTTTACCAAAGACTCCTATCTGTAATCTTTTTTTATAATTGCAACAAATTTTTATTGTATGAACAATTTTCATCAACAAATACATATTTTGACGACATTTTCATGAATAGGCCTAAGTTTTTTTGCGGAATGAACTAAAAAAGTCTTTCAAGAGACCCCTTGCTGTCATACTTATTTTAAAATGGTAGAAGCACATTTCACAGCACATAATAAATATTTCCCGAGAAGCTTTAGAAATCCGATATTTTCGTATTTATCAAGTTTGAATGTGGGCCTTCAGTAACTTGTAATATTCTTCAACCGCAAGCACATGGATTAGCGCATCGTTAAACAAATAATAGGCCTATTCATGAAAAAATACATTTCGAGTTTATTCCATAAAAAATGAAGCCTCTTCTTGAAATGTTTGTGACCATGTGCAAATGCGCAAAGAAAAAATATGCCCGCTGCGCGGGCACATTCTCATTGCGCGCTGGGCGCGCGGCTCCCTTCGCCCACAAGTTTGAGCGCGCCTAGGGCGCGCGACTGTTGGTTCTCGCGCTTCGCGCTCGATAATAATGTATTAACCTCCTTCGGTCTTTGCATTTTCCACATATTTGTGCACAGAACTTTTAAAATTAAAGGTCAAATCTTTAACAGCTGTAATTTGATGACTGTGAATTCTCTTTTGTTAAAGCTCTTTCGGCTTTAACGAACAGATTCTTATCACGCATCTCGTGCTTCGCACACTATGTTGTCAAAATCTGGTACTGGCACTGCTTATTCAGATATTGCAAAATAATGTACAATTTTTATTTTTCATGATGACATTAAAATTTTCTCCTTACAGTACTCCTTCAAAAACTGTGATTCAAACCCCTCATGAACTACAATCATAAAGTGAAATTAAACATTTTGTTTTCAATTTAACTTTATAGAGGGATCTCAAAGCACCTACGGCCTTGACGATTACATTCTCATTGCGATACTCGCGCTTCGTGCTCAACAGCTAGGTTATACAGATGATTGCTTTTGAAAAAATATGTTATCGAGCGCGAGAACCAAAGGTCATGCGCCCTAGGCGCGCTCAAACTTGCGAGCGAAGCGAGCCGCGCACATAGCGCGCGATGAGAATGTGCCCTCGCAAGGGCAGATTTTTTTTATTTTTAATGTTTTTTTTACGATTAAAATAAAAACTGAGCTTCTTATCGAAAAATTGTTAATAAACAATTTTGAGCTGTTTTTTGGATGAGCA
>CAKNWW010088852.1:0-13608 GCA_932074435.1 Andricus kollari | reverse complement strand
AGTAGAGGTAGTTAATAGCGAGTTGATAGTGTATTTTATTAAGCAAATACAAGTTTCACAGCGCCGAATCTCTCCAAAAATGCTGTTAGCAAATTATGGCATTTTCAGAATTTGATGGGGTAGTGGGGGTAAGTGCTGGGGTCAGGGTGGTCCATTTAGGGTGAAATCGACTTATTATTGTTAGTAGATACTAAAAAAAATTTTGTCAAATGTTTTGACCCAAAAATAAATTAGGCCAAGAACCGCCCAAATCGACCCTCCTCCTTTCAGGGAAAATTTAGAACATTAAAAGGCAAATTTTTTACATTTTGAACGATTTTTGAAAATTTGACGAAAAATTCGAGTCAGTTGAAAATGTTTGTTAAAAAAAATGGTTTAAACAATTAAAGACCATGGATATTCATAATCAGGGGGCCTTTCTCGATATTTGAAGCTAAATTTACCCTCTAGGCCTCTCAGTGCCAACAGAAATGTTAGTGGGGGCTGGATTATATAATTTGTAAAAAAATTGCCTTTGATTTATAACTATTTTTTTATAAAATTAATTTAAATGTACATCACTGAATTTTATGTACCTTATAAGTTTCCAACATACACTGTAATGCAAATAAAGCTTTATTATACATGAAATTAAATTTCAGACCTGAATTTTTCTTTTCCACTCATATATATCTCGCTGCGATTCAGACATTTGTGCTTAAATAAATTTTTACTACAATTATTGCTTTTCAATTAATTTTTAAAATTATGTATTCAATAATTCATGAACTCTCTTTTTATAAATTAAAAAACTTCAAAACCTCCACTGAAAGAATTATTTAAATATGCGAAACATTCACCGGTCAATGAGAAGTGTCGTTATTAAACATTTAAAAAATCAATGTATATCATTAAGCTATTTCCCTTTCGGCGAGCCTCTAGGGGTAAGCGTGACACTACCCGATTCGGGTAGTGTTTTTTAGGTGGATTTGTAGTAAATGGGCTCACCACACCCACGACCGCCAACAGCAACGCAGAGTATCAGACGGTCACCCATCCAAGTACTAACCGCGCCCAACACTGCTTAACTTCAGTGATCTAACGGGAACTGGTGATTCCAGCGTGGTATCGCCGTTGACATGTAATCCTCTTAATCTCGCTCATCAATATTTTCATCATAATTAGGGTTAGGACTAGTGGCAAAAAATATTATACTCGAATGCGAAATACCTTATCCAAAAAATGTGTAGAATCAAATTATGTTGATTGGTTGATTTTCACCCATAAATGATATTAAATTTCCCGCCGATACATAATTACGCCGCTTACCACTTGACGCCACCATTCACCTTTCAGCTCAGAAATTGAATTTATATAGCAAGTAATGATATTCAGTTCAATATAATTTAATAACACCGTCATTTAGATTTCCTAACGAGCACGATCTGAATAAAATAAGTTGGTTAAATAAATATGCTTCCATTTTTCATCCCACTAGCGGTCAGAATAACATACCCTCACTATGCATTCATTTGATGGGCTAAATTAGATACCCACGTTATTCCTCTCGCTAGCAGTACAAATAGCCACACCGAGGTGCAATCGCTATTTGTACCGCTAGCGGTACAAATAAGATGGATTTTAATTCTATTCTCTGATTTTGCGATGTTTCCTTTATCGATTGCTGTCAGAGTTTGGATTATGTGTACCGTTGTGAGAGAGACAGAGTAGAGTAGCAAGTTTACTTGATAATTTCTGCAAAGAAATCTCTTCATTTGGGCTCCATTGCGAGTCTAATTCCAGAACCGTTTTAGGGTTCCAGGTTGTGTTGTATCTGAGGCGACATGTCTGAGATTTACCGATCCTCTTACAGAATCTCTTCACATCTTGGTTCTCTCCTATATCAGGCCCTAAAATTAGGGCTACTGCTGACCTCAGAGAGGTAACTGAGCCATAGGCAGCTCCTTTCTTAACTTCGTTGGTAAGAAATCTCAAAACATCCGGAATTCTTGCTGTAAGAGGTGGAGTGTCGGTAAGATGACAAAAATTCCACCAATTTTTTAGTGCAGACTCATATTGTCTTAAGGAGGAATCAGCCAGTGATGCTATACTGATATTGATAGTATCTGGTTTCATTCCCTTTAATTAGAATGCTTGCTCGATAATATTCCTCCCACCAGAGAAAGTTAGGACCAGAGCAGATGAGGTTCCCTGTTAGTAGAAGAAAGGAGTTCGGAACTAGAATTATTCCCCTTGCGCGGTCTTCCCGGATTTTCTTTAGTACTTTTGGTATCAACGCAAAGGGAGGGAACGCGTAGAAAAAATATTTACCCCAATCTAGGGTAAATGCTTCTATCGCGAACGATCCTGGGTTTTTCTTCCAGGAGACGTATTTCCGATACTTGTAGTTGGTTCAACATAATTTGCTGAAGGCCTTACGAGATAGATTGTAATCAGTCTCTACTTCCAGTCTTATTGATTCATGATCTGCGACAGTATTTCCTGATGACTTAATGTAAGATGCGAAAATAATAATATTGCGCTGTTCGCACCATTTCCAAATCTCTTTTGTAGTATTACTGAGATTCACGTTTCGAATTTTCCCATGCGATTGATACAAGCAACTGCTTTAGTGTTATCTATTCGTAAAAGTATGTCGCAGTATATCAGGTCTCTTGCGAAACACTTAAGCCCGAAAAGCGCAGCCAAAATTCTAATTGATTGATGGGATATTGTCATTCTTGTAAACTCCAAAATCCACGGGTTCTGTCATTTCCATAGCAGACTCCCCTGCCTGACAATGACGCGTTAAAAAAAATGTTTAGAACAAATTTATGACTTTTGATAGGATTATACACCGATTTGATATTACAGCTCCACCAAGCAAGATCTTCCGTTACATCGGACGAGATTATCCTGTGTCCTTCGTAGTTGCCATTGCTTTGACATGGCAGGACGATTTCATGCCAACCTGAATGACGCTTACATGATGAAAAATCTAATTGAAGATCCGAATGGTTTGTGTCAATTAATGGATGAAGGCGACAAATTCATCTTTGATCGTGGTTTTCGCCATGCAAAAGACGCACTGGAGTCCAAGGGCTTTATCGTACTGATGCCAGCGTTAAAGAGTAATCGAAAGCAGTTGACGTTTGAAGATCCAAATCAGTCCCGTTTCGTCGGTTCATGGAATAATCAAAGAAAGACATCGATTACTAATTAATTGCAGCATTTTTGCACAATTTATTTGGAAAAGCGTTACAATAAGATGCATGGCTTTTGGAAGAAATCATAACGAGAATAAAACATCAATTTGATGTCGAAAACACCTTAGCTAACGAAGCTGAGGATGACGGCCGGTTTCGTTTTAAGGTTATGTTTCAAAGTGTCTCATACAACGACATTTTTTCCTTTTCTGAGATAACGGAGTCAGACGTGAAAATCTTATTTACGTGTTTCTATCAACTCTCACAAGCAGCTTCGGACTTGGCCGAAGTATTGAAGGAATTAAAAGATATGCTTGTGAATGACATTCACAGGCATATTCACTGAATGTGCCGATAGTCGAAGAACAGTTGGCTGCTGTTCTCATATAGTAGAACTTATTTATTACTTTTCACACGCGAGGTATTTGTCGAAAGTGGTAATGCCTGCTAATATTCTCAGTAAATTGTTTGAACAAAACAGTATGAATCACGCGATAGAGGAAGACTGTGACGAAGATTAAGCGTATAGCGGATATAAATATAATTGAACTTTTGGTAATTAATATAATTAAATAAATGATTAGTGAAATTAATAATTGCAAAAAACACCTTTAAAATCTGGCAGTGCAAGTGCGCATGCAAAAGAGAGTTCTAAAAACAAGAGAGAGAGAGAGTTGACTGGCAGTGTGTGACGAAACAATGTTAGAAAGTAGAAAAGCTTGAGGTTTGAAGGCAGGGAGTTGCGGAAGGTTAATTACCATTTAGTTATTTAAAAGTGTCAATCTAATATTGTCTTAATTTTGAATAAAATATTTAAATTCTAACAATTTAGAAGTGGGATACCATTAAAAATGTTGGTGTCCACGGGCTATCAAATCTGTTATGGCTTGAAATATCAATGGATGAATTAAAATAATTTGAACAACAATTTACAAGATCTAGTGTGAGTAAGACGACCATGGTAGAAAAAGAGGAACTGGATTTGGCAAGGCTCGAAGTGGAGAGGCAGAAGCATTGTCGTCAGCAGGAAAAGTTGGCCTACGAACAACAAATGGTACACATTCGGTGGAAGCGGAACGACAAAAACAATCATTGGAACGAGGGAAGTCAGAATTTCAAATCAAAACAGAAAGAATGGGACAAGTCAGGAAACATCTGCAAATTCAGCAAGAAAGAATATTCAATACAAGAATATACACACAGGAGACACGTCGGGTTCTAGAAAATTAAAACCCCTTGAACCAAACGCAGGAACATTTGGCAGAAGCGCTCAATTTACTGACTATGGTATTGCAATGATCTTGGTCTGAATCTAAAACGGAGATTATGTCATCAGCTATGGCGCTTTGAGAATCGTAATAAGAGATTTTAAAGGAAAAAAGGGGCCTGAGCGAGCAGGAACTTGGATTACAGAGTTTGAAAATATAAAAATATTAAATGGTTGGTCAGACACGGTGGCTTTCAGTATGGCAAAACCGCACCTGAAAGATGGTACTTTGAAATGGCTTTTAACCAAGGTGGCCACGATTGTCAATTTCGTCTCATTTACACAAGCGTTCCGGTCAAACTTTACTTTCCGACGCAGTACAAGTGAAAAGCTTAAGGGCGCAGTCCCATGGAGGTAGACTAGTGGAACAGTTTTGACCAATAAGTTGACTGGTAGAGCTTGTAAAGGCACCTCATTGGTTAAAACTGTTCCACTATTCTACTAATCTACCTCCATGGGACTGCGCCCTAAGATGATAATGGCGCGAACTCATGGTTACAAGAAGAGTGTCCGGGACTATTTCCTGAATAAAATCTGGCTGTGTTAAGGATTGGGATTTCTGATGATAGAAATTGGAGATGAGGTGGGAATGGGAAGGCGAGAGAGGATAGGTGAAAGACAAGGATGGAAATCAGAAGAGTCCTTTACTCAAGCTGTATGTAGTCGAGTAGCAGAGCTGGGGAACAAGCTGGGGAAAAAAAGGATAACGGAGAAGAAGCGGAGGAGAGATTACCCGGTAAGAAGGCTTGAATTGAGAAGTATTTGAAAACTTCTGTTCAATGGTGACGTGACAATTATTGCATCCTTTTCGAGACCGTTTTTGTCCTCGCGTTTTGAATCCGCGTAGCAATAGAAGTTATCTTTTAAACTGTATCCCTTTCTATACCTATCGGCGACAATATTTTTCTGAATACTTTTGGATATCCCAAATCTTTTCAAATATTAATGAAGTTGAAAGCATTTAAAAACACAGTTTGACTCATTTTACATTCCCAAGATTGATTGCTACGCAGGTAGCTGTGATGAAAACTAATTTCTTGAATTTGTATTGTTATGCACAATCCTACTAGCTTTTGCCAATTTTATTCCTTTGGAGCGCCTTCTAATGCGTTCAACGAAAATGGTGTTTTTAATTTATTTCAGGTTACGTTTGACAGCTGCGATCGGCTTTGAAAGGGATTGTAATTTAAATATATTCGCCCTCTAATATTGGATTAAATAAAGGCCAGAAAAGGCATTCCTACACAGAAGCAATGAAAGGGGTTTTTAAGCAAGTGTTATAATTGCTATAAGTCAGGGTGGCGTCCATGATTGCAGAATAGCGTTGCGTTTCGCGTATCGCGTCAAATCACTGCACATTTCAGCCAATGATATTCTCCTAGTAATCTAGAGAAACACTTTCGTTGGCTGAAATGTCTAGTGATTTGACGCATTAAGCAAAACGCAACACCATTCTGTAATCATGGTACGCCACCCTCACAACATTTTTCGCGTGATTGTTACGAGTAATCGAAAAGAAGTTAAATGTTATTTATGTGAAGGTTTAGTTTATGTAGCATCACATTGCCCGACACGACACGAAATAAGAAATGAAAATGTATCAACGGTACATGAAATGCACGCGGTGGATTCAGTAGGAAATTTTTTAAAAAGAAGTGCGAGTAGGAGATGCAAAACATCAAGCGCAGATCGATATGGCCGCTTCCGTGAGCTCTATCAAAGCGGGGTTGAAACCACGAAGGGTAATTTTCAGAGTTGTGCCAAATGATGCGCAAAATGTAGATGTCATTGTAGGGCGAAATTTCACGGTATTATGAGACTCAACCTATACGCGATATGGTTTTGATTCGACATTTAGTGACATTGATTCGACTTTATTTGCTGGAAAAAATCAAATATTAGGTTATACGCGAATAAAAAAGTCGAAGTACCTCCAGATTCATTACATTTAATTAATGAAATATCGGAACTAGGAGAAATTAAACTATCGGTAGTGAATATTGCGGAAAAATATCAGAAAATATAAATTGGTCAACAGCTGGGAGAACCGATATTGTCCATTTAGAAAATTAATGGAAAACCAAAAATAAGGGAAAAGATTACCATTGTCGAAGTCATCACTATTGAGGGAGTTTCGGTTGAGCAAAAAGAGGAGATTGTAAATATTTCAAACGAAAATGGAGAATGTAATGCGCAAAATTTTAACGAGCAAGGACGAGCAAATAAGCTTGAAATGAAAATTGAAGTGAACGACAATTCGCAACCTGTACAATCGAAATCTTTTAGATTAAAAGCAAATGATAGGACAGCTTTAGATGATATTGTTAATAAATAAAAGAAAAAGAGGACTGTTAACAGCAACTAACTCGGAATATGCAAGTCCGGCGTCATGAGAAAGTACCATTAACTGATGATTCGAAAGATTGCAACGCTTTTATAACTGAGACGCAAACTGGAAAATTTGAACGAGCAATGTTTGGGTTGGCGGGTGCCCCGAAATATTTTTAAGCATATGAATCGAGTGTTAAGCATTTCAAGAGGAAAAGGGATTGCTTTCACTTTTTTATGACACATGTATCGTTTATATATCATAGGACCCGTTGATGGAACATTTTAAATTTGTTATATCTTTGTTAAAAGACGCTTCCTCAACTTTGAATCTCAAAAAGTGTAGATTTGGGATAAGAAAAGTAGAATGTTTGGGTGATGTAATAGGTGAAGGAGCAATTCAGCAGGGACAAAGAAAGATTAAAGCTATCGAAGAGTTTCTGCGTCCTGAATCAAAACGTGATGTGAGGTAAATTATGAGTCTTGCTAGTTTCTTCAGGAGCTTCATACCGAAATTCGCGAATATATCGTTATCAATAACAATTTTGTTAAAAGCGACCGTTGAGAATATAAAAGATAAACTCGTGAAAAAACCAGTTTTTAGTGAATAAATCCCAAAAGCTTTTAAAACAGAGCTTCATACAGACGCGTCAAATAAGGGTATTGGGGCAATTTTATTAGAAGCAGAGGAAGGAAGTAGCCCGTTCCATATGGTTTATGCGGTTAGTAGAAGAACTAGTGAAATCGAAGAAAAATATAATTCTAGTAAACTCGAATTAATGATTATTACATGGGCTTTAGAAATATTTAGGCCTCATGTAAACCCTCAGGGGACAAATTAAGAATAAAGAAGAAGAAGAACTCCAGTCGCCATCCCTAAGCGAATGGTCAAATTGAAAGGTTAAATCAGACAATTTTACTATTTATGAAATGTTTACTTGATGAAGAGGAGGAAGAAAAATGAGACCTGATACTCTAACCTAAACGTATATTTCATGACTGTTCAATGATAGTTGTAATTGAAACATGTGAAAAAGATGAATTACCTATATAAGTTCAAAATAAGATTAGAGTGATCATTGAAAAAGCACAATCAGATTATAAGAATCGTTAGGATTCAGTAAGACTAAAGAATGTAACATTTCAGATTGGGGACATTGTATTCATGAAAATGAAACCTGTTGCTACTGGTAGCTCTACCTAACTTTGTAAATCGTTTAGTGGTACATTAGTTTTGAGACCACTGCTCATGTGAGACACTTGAAGATTTGGAGGGGAAACCAAGTTAGCGAAAGTGAGAGTGACAGCGAGGATGAATTTGAGAATAAGAGTAAGAATTTTACTAATACAGAAGACAAGAATTTAGAAGTAAGAACCAAACGCGAAAATAATTGTACATACTTAAATGGAGGAGAGACAAATTCTAAATTAGGTTTTCCAGCGCAAAAGCAATCAGATCCGGCTGAGAATTTGGTTCAAGGTAAACGAAAACGACGTAAACCTAGTTATTCAAGTAATTATGTAGAATAATAGTTCAAGGCATATTAAAAAAATTTAAAATATTTGAGGAAAGCAATTTTTGTTAATAAATATGTCAAACAGTTTGGAGGGCCAAACTTAGGTAGGATAGTCGATTGTTAAAGAATGTATCGTTTTATAATTATAATTAAGTTGCATTGTTGTACTTTTATTCTCGACCTTTTTTGTATTGAGTAGCGATACAAGTCATGGAAATGATGGTCAAAAGAAAAGATGCGATGATTCTTTTTGAAACGTTGCAAAAGAGAGTCCTGAAAAACAAGAGAGAGAATTGACAGACAGTATGTGATAAAGAATGTTAGAAGGTAGAGGAGGTTAAGATCTGGAGGCAGTGGGCTGTGGAAAGTGAATTAATATTTAGTTCTTTAAAAGAGTCAATGTACTGTTGTCTTAATAAGGCATACATTAAATCGACTTTTCATAATTATTTACCCTAGGGACTTAATAAATAAATTCTAAATTCTATTATCTGATATGTGTTTTCGACGCTGTCCGAAACCACCCGTGATTCTGAGCTTTATTGCCTGACATTTTATGTATTTTGGCGATTTTTTCACTTCTCTGCTTGTTTTCTTAAAATTATTAAATCAAAATATATGGTTTTCATGGCGTTAATATAAACCACTGTATAAGGATAATTTCTTGTACTGGACAAGCAAGCCATAATTTCCTTAGATTACGAAAAAAAATTGTTAGATGTTATATTTATTAAAAATTTCTGAGGTTATTGATTTACGACTTTTTTAAACAGCTGTGCAGTCTAGGAAAAAATTATTTAGTTCTGAAAGAATTATAACAAAAACTGCAATTTTTTAAATTCTTTTAATCCAACATTTTTGTCCTCATTCCGAAACCTTGGGAGCATTTTGGTTTTCAAAAATTGATTAGAGGTTTTTATTTTTAATGCATTACTTCAATTTCTGAAAGTATTTTTTTTTTGTCAGCCATCCTAGTTTATGTGCGGGCAGAGATCCACCATGAAGTCCCCCTGGCGCTCAAGCTAAAAAGCTTATTGTACCATTGTTAGCCACTCTAGAATACATGTATATTCATTTGTATATGCATGTGCTTTCAAAAAATTAAAAGCATAGGTGAAAGGTTAATGTTATAGGTTACTATACATTCTTTTAATCAATTTTATTTTCTACTGCACAATTTAACAATAATTTGAAATTTACACTATCCGTTAAACTATTCTAGCTATTTCATTAAACAACTAACGTCCTACTGAACACATAGTCTAATAACGTTCATCAAATATAATTATGAATATCGATCACTTAACACGAGATTTTGATTATTTTTAAAATACTAATTTAGTTTAAAATCAAGGAAGCATTTTAAGGAAGCAAGCACAGAGATTTTGTGGAAAATACATTTCTTTGAAAATCTAAAACTTCAACTTTTTGTAAGATAAATTTTTAATAATTAGGGCATAAAAAATTACGACAAAGTATGACCGAACAAAAATGTTGTCTTGTTTCAAATAAATTTTACTTTAGACGCAATAATAGCCTAGTTTTAATCCAAAAAACATTTTTAGACACTGCATTTCTTGCTTCAAATAAATTGCCTTTCACACTTTAAACATGAATAAATTAAAACTTCACGCCAAGCATCAGCCTGACAAATTCCTTGGCTGGTTGTCTTTGCCGAATCTGTTGGACAATGCATCTGAGTATGCCCAGTCTGTTGACAGATTCGACATATTAATTTCTTTAATGGATCCAGGCAATTTCGGGAAAGATGTCCATATTTTTCACAAACATAACATTTAGGTTCGTCAGCTGTTCCGGATAATTCATGTCGGGTTTCTCTATTTTTTGTATCGTATGACTGTGTGCTGCGTGAGTGCTATTTTCTCAGACAGATTGA
The DNA here is from genome assembly GCA_932074435.1 of Andricus kollari. Lineage (NCBI taxonomy): Eukaryota > Metazoa > Arthropoda > Insecta > Hymenoptera > Cynipidae > Andricus > Andricus kollari. The sequence goes on along the minus strand of CAKNWW010088852.1, from coordinate 3,414 downwards.
GGTGGTCAGGATCAGTGTGGAACGTTAAGAACTTCGAGTCCGTACCTCTTATTCGTCTCCTTCATTTTAATATTGTAAACTTTATGTAGCTTTTGCTACAAGGCAAAAACTTTGAGTCTTTTTTAAGTCTCTAAACCAGAGTGCAATCAGCAATTGTTCCTTAGTGACTTTAACACCTAGTCTTATTTCGTGACATAAACGTTCCATCTTCATACAATAGGCAATTATTGATTCATTTTTGTCTTGAAATATTTTTTTTCTTCCTTCGACCGCATTCTAAACCAGTGCAGAGCTGCTCCTCGAAGATCATTCCAGCCATTTATGTAACAACGCCATTCGATTGATGTTAACGGTCCACTCTCGTTCTCTTGTGCCAGCTTTTTCTCAATCAAAAACTTCAATAGCTTAAGTCAAATCCGGAATAATGTGGAAGGAATCCTTAAGTGGATTCGTCTTTCCAGAGCTCGTTTCTTGAATGAAGTCGCTCGATTCCAATCTTCCTATTACATGTTCAAATGCTTCTGCTCCAAATCCGCCTTAAGGAGTTTTTCCAGGGTTGGCGGCATCTTCGCTTCGAATGTTTTTATCATAATTTTGTTCGCGATCTTGGTATTTCGATAACCATACCTATTGTCTCCCGAATAATTTGATTCTCGATCAATTTCGTACCGATCTAAATTTCCGTAATTTGTTGGTGACCGGAATTTGTTTGATTACCAAACTGTCGCTGACTTTCGAAATGATTTTGAAGTTACAGTGAATGGTAACTGTTCGTTCTTTAAATACCAGCTCTATCGGTCAGTAAACGTCTTTCTTCAAGAAATCCATTCGCTATTTGCGATCGAGCACCGGCATTCGTATAAAATTCCTCCACATTTCTAGCTTGAATAACTCCCGGACCTACACGAATATATAGTCGATAAATTCCGAGCTGATTTGGGACGGATGTTATATTTAGATTTACGTACGGCATTGTAATTTGATTTCGACCGAAGCCCGCTCGTAATAAGTTAGATTCACTTTGTGACATTTCGTTATGCATATCAGTCTGTATTCGGTTCACTCTAGCACCAGAAGGCGCTTCAGCTATCAATGACGATCGAATTATGTGGAATCTGTCACGATTATATGGCGAATCGTTCGATCGTCGCCACGCCAATATTTTGCACGACTGACGAACTGCCACCAGTTTCACCCAGGCGTTGCCGTTATTGAACAAATACAGACACTTGTATTCTATGTTACCTCGCCAAACGCTGACAATTATGGTTCGTTTTCGCTCGTTTCATCTGTTCGTTTCGCCGTGTTCCCGTTCCCAAACCGAGTACATCCAAACTCACACGAACACCTCCGAGCAAGGAAATGGAAAAGATGGACTCCCAACTTGATCGATGTTAGGCTTGATCAACGTCGGATATTCACTGCACGCACGTTCGTTCTCGTTCGTTGAAAAGCACACGACACCAAACAAAAATCTGCTTTTCACTCCTGAGACTTCGTCCACCCCACTTCTGAAATGTTATAACTGGGATATTTGCACACTCAGAAACGCAATAAAAATACCATTATAAGCAGAGAGATTTAGATTAAATGGCAATAACCAGACATCACAGACCGCTCTTTTTCGCACACGTTCTCACTCAATAGCTCAGCCACGTACTCCCTCCGTGCCTTCTACTTCTAGTTCACGTACTTGATATTTACTTTTCAACCATTCCTTTATATTCAACTTTCCTTTTTAAATTACAAATTATAGAAATAGAACATATTAAGATTAATATTAAAGTCTTTAGCATTTGGAAAAATCTCACCGTCGATTCCGATTAGGTGCAAACCCAGATAGTCGACGCCAGGTCCGCGAATATTGTTATTGGGGAGGAGGGGGGCAATCACATAATTTATCAGCGAAAGAAAGAAAAGTTTTGAAGTAAATAGACTCCTCTACGAAGGCACCACCCAGAAAAAGGACCCTGTCACTATGTCAGGAGACGTGTAGGGCAGAAGTTTGCCTGAAATTTATGATTGGAGTGGCCCACCAAGTCATAAAAATGGAGAAACTCCTGAGGGTGGCGTACAAGTAAAAAAAGGAAATATGTGAGATCAGCAGTCATCTGGCGTATGTAGTCGAGCCAATACGATTGATGGATTTCGAAAGCTGGGTTAAGCAAATCGGAGAAGCCTCTCAAGATGCGACAATAAACTAGATACGCAATGAAACTGCGAGTCTTTGCCATTAGGCGCGAAACCTGAAGGTGAAGTATCAGAGCCTCTTGGCAATACAGCATGCTGAAAGTATAGCAACGGAGCGAACACCAATCTCGGAGAGGGGATCTGAGGTGAATGCAGCCCCCAAGATATCCAGAAGCCAGGTTAAGGGTGAATGGAGAGAGGCCTCCAGGAGGAAAAAGAAAAAACCACTAAAAATTAGCGGAAAGAAACAGGAGGAAAAGGGGCCGTAAAAGGATTCAGTGCTGGCGAAAGATCTTGGTCGAATAAAGAAAGAAGAGGAGAGGTTCCAGGAAAGAAATCGTCATCAAGCTAGCTCCTGGGACAAAGAACGCGGGCGCCCTTAAGGAAGTCCAGGCGAGGGTCAATCCGGATGATCATAACGTCTCTGTCAAGGCCATCAGACAGACAAAAACTGGCGATGTGCTCATTAAGCTCAAAGCCACAAAGTAGGGCAGGAGCGAATCATAACTACTCTTGCAGGAGCTCTTGGAGATGAATATGGAGTTTGCCACTTCGTCCCAAAAGCCAAACCAGTGATCTACGAACTAGCGGAGTTTACCGAGGCCGCAGAGATTGAGGAAGCTCGAAAGGAGATCCTTGCGGAGCACATTCGTTAACCTCCTAGGATTGTTCTAACAAAGAGAGTCAACTGGGGCTGCGTCCCTAGCCTTTCTTAAGCTAGAAGCTGCCCCGGCCAAAAATTTGATGCACCGTGCCGACACTTGATGGTACCGTTGCCATTATTCCGCACCAACCTCCTCCTTAACTCACAGAAAAAAGAAAACCTTAAGGGTTTTCTAAAAGAAGTAAGCTGAGACACTTGGGATAGGTGTCGGCGCTCTACGAAATGCGTCCGTGACCAACAGCCTTACAGTAACGCACAAGCAGTTTCCAGAGTCGTTGGTAGACCTGGAACTTGGAGGGGTTTTAGTCGATAACAATTCGACACTACCCAGCCTCAAGCTGGGTATCTTAAAAAAGATTTTCCCTCCTCCTACAATAAACAAGAGAAGCCTGGTCTCAATGACTTCCATACAGTATCAGGCCTGATTTACACTAAAATGTGTTATCAAGTGTTTTCTTCAAATCTTCGTCCATAAGTAGTGAACTGTTTTTATAATATAAAAAAACCGATTGTGAGACTAAAATGGCGATTTTTATCATTCTATTTATCGAACTTTATCA
>CAKNWW010088833.1:0-18156 GCA_932074435.1 Andricus kollari | reverse complement strand
AAATTTGATACATTAAACATATAATTAGTTATTAATATTTTATTCTAAGCTGAAATAGAAAAAATCGTGTTAAAAGAAAGCAGCGCTGGCGGGAATCGAACACGGGTCTCCGGGGCAGCAGAACCGAGATGTTTTCCTGTGATAAAATGAATTATGAGATTTAGGAATTTGATCATCCTCATGAACCTCGGCGCATATGACGTCATTCAGCACTGAAATTTCTATTTTAAATGGGAATTTTCGCAAAGCAGTACATCAAAGTGTTTTTCCTCTCATCGCACCTTCCCATTGAGAATTGCAATTTTTTTGACTTATTTTACAAATTATTTTACTCAAACTGCTATTCATTGCAACTACTGTTTTATTATTTATTTTTTGAATATTACTTCTCCCCAACTTCAATTTGCTATCGAAAATAATAGTCTTCTTCTTTATTCATAATGTGTCCCCTAAGGGTTAAAATGACCTCCGTTTCTTACAAAACCATCTACATCCACATACTTTATATTATCTTATCCCTACTATTTGCACATATTTACAACTATTTGCATTATTTCTTATATCTATATCCTTTCCTCTATATGAAAGATAGCGCAATTACGAATGAGTGAGCGAGTGAGTGAGAGCGCACCGGTATCTTAATCTACTTACACTATTGCATAATCATGACCATTACTCGCAGATATTTACGCTCCTAATCTAAGCCACTTCCATTTCCGTTTTCTTTCACTTCTCTTCAACCTCGATTTTGCCATTCAATTCTTTCATACCTTCTCATTTGCCACTCTAGCCCCCTACAACTCCTTCATCCACTCTTCCCCCAATCCATCCTCCCCTAGAATCTTTACCACATTCTCTTCCCAGTTTCCTTTATCTTCCATTCCTCTCCTACATCCTTCCCATACATCCTGCCATGTTTCCTGTTCCCATTTACAGATTCTGCACTTTCTGTTCTCTTTCTTTTTCCAATACATCCCTTCCCTTACCTCATTTCCCAATCTAAATCTTCTACTTTTATTTTATTTTATTAGGCTCTTCCTGCTTTTCTAATCTTTGTTCTAAAGTCTGCATCCTTTTTTCAAAATTTTTTGTAGCTTCCTCCCAAGTTCGCATCGCTTTCCTAAGCTCGGCCATTTCTTTCCTAATTTATTGTTTTGTTTCCTCTCCTCTTTCTTCCTCCCCAACCTCAAGATATTAATTGATTCATTTCAATTTTTATACACGTTATAAGTGTCCCAAAAGTAAACTTTTCAGTGCTAAGACGATTTAAATTAAAAATTTTTTTTTATGATCCACCCTACTCAACAACTACAGACATATACAATTTTCCATAAAAAGATTAAAACTGCCATTTTCTGCAAGTGTATAGGGAACTGTTGGATATAGGAAAAAATAGACAACATATTTAGATTCGCCATCCGAAGAACATAATTATTGCAAATAAACAAACTTATTAATACCTAAAAATTGAATGCCATGAGGATAAATAACGCAACCATTCTATAAAATTCAAAGCGGATTAGTGATGACCCTCGGAAGCCTTGGGAGCCTTTAGGCTTCTCTTCGAGTTCAAAATCTCTCAGGTTCTTTCCAAATCAGATAATCTTGTCTAAAGACATCAATTTTTGTATTTACGTCGCAAATATTCGTCTTCAGATATAAAAAATAGCCTGGTTCCATCTCACGAGCTAGACACACAGAATAACTTAAAATTGTCTCGGATTAGTCTTGACCTAAGGCAAAATCAAAACCAAATATTTTCACCCGATGATTCTGCACTGTTCCTCGATGCTGCAATTACATAACGATTATCAATCTGACGGATAACATAAACAGTAGAGTGGACCGAAGAAATAAATTTCTAGCAATCGATTTCCAATAGCAAGTTTGAGCGTGCCTGGGGCGCTCGACTGTTGGTTCTCGCGCTTTACGCTCGATAATATATTTATCTCGTGCTCCGCGCTCTAAAATGTATTTACCTCACGCTACGCGCTCGGTCATTGTCACTCCTCCACATTTGTGCACATACCTTTCAATATTTAAGATTAAAGCATCGAAAACTCTGATTTGGTGATTGTGCATTCTCTTTTGTCAAAGCTCATTTAGCTTTAACGAACACATTCTCATCACCTATCTCGTGCTATGCACTCGATATTGTCAAAAATTTTAACTTTTCTACATTATCTTCAACGTTTTTTATATAAAGTATATATTACATTTATTTATGTAACTCGGCCTGTGATTGCTTATTCAGATATTGCAATATAAAGTACAAATTTTATTTATCATGATTACTGCAATATTTATTTCTTATTTTACATCAAATTTTATTCTCAAAAACCCTGAAAAAATGTATCATTTCAAAAATTTATACAAATATAAAATGCATATAAAATGCAAATAAATTTATTACTATTCATACAATGCATTGGTATTGAAATATACGTATTTTCATTGTATTGTTTTTATAATTGAAAAAAATGCGCATCCTATAAAAAAACAGTTTTGTTATTGAATATTTTATTGCATTTTGTGTCGTTTTTCCATAAATTTAATTTGTGTATTTTTAATGTTAATTTTTACGATTTAAACTAAAAATACGCATCCTAGCGTAAACTGGTACTGTGAAAATTTGTAGATATAATTTAGGCGACAAATTTGGTTGAATATAATGTTATTGTAGCTTGTGTCATTTTTCCAAAAAAGTAATTTTTTTATATTCAACATATTTTTATAACCAGAGTTTATAAAACATTTTTTTTTTAACAACTTTTGTCTCTTCATTTTTTTTCGTCTCTTGTGTCGTTTGTCCAAAAGTTTAATTTTTTTATTTTTCATCCTGTTTTTTACAACTTAATGAAAATCTACTTGTTGAATCTAACAATTATTAATAACAAAATTTGTAGATCCTTTTTCGGTGAACAACTTTTGTCAATTAATTTTTTTCGTGTTTTGTGTCGTATTCCAACAAATTAATTTCTTTACCTTTAATGTTATTTTTACGATTCAAACAAAAACTAGGCGTCCTATCAAAAAATTATTTATGACAAATTTGTAGCTATTTTCTGGGTGAGAACAGCTTTTGTCTTTTTTTTTCGCAGCTTATGTTGTTTGTCTAAAAATTTTATTTTTAATGGAGTTATTTACGAATTTATACAAAAATAGGCGTCCTATCGAAAAGTGATTAGTAACAAATTTGTAGATCTTTTTGGAATGCACAATTATTTTATATCCATCTTTTTTTGTCTCTTGTATATTTTGACCTCAAATGGAATTTTTTATTTTTCATTATTTTCTTATGCGATCAAAGTTTGAATTTTCGATTTTTCAAGAAAATTCAAAAAGTTTTTATGTCGGTCTTGTAGGGTGTTCAAAAAGCAACGTTTCTTTCCTCCTGACTTTTTTCATATCGTGCTTTGTTTGGCTTAACATTTTTATTTGTTTTTTTGAATTATGTAATTTTTTTTCAATTCATTAGGATAAAGTGTTCGTCTTTTTGAAGACTACGTAAGCCGTGCACAGAATTTTCAAATTCTAAAAAAAGTGGTTTCAAAAATCTTGAAAATGCTCTAACTTTTTGACTTTTTATCCAAAACGGCTGGCTAACGAACTTGACCTTCATTTTAGGGTATCAAAAAAGTATACCCATGGCCAATTCAATCTGTCAATCATTTTTAAAGATATTGTACTCACAGAAATACATACATACATACATGCATACATACATACATACATACATACAGATATACAGATAGCCAGACATTTTTGTAAAAAACTTTTTTCGGGTTTTGAGGGGGTCTCAAAACGTGGACATTTGACCAAAACTGGGGGGTCAAATTTTACAAAAATCTAATACCTTCTCTCATGAGAATGAAAAAAATTGTTCTTTATGAGCTGAATATGCTGTAATTTTTTAAGTGGATTGATATCTTACACCTCTCCAAGCGTGTTGAAAATGGAACAAATCATCTTTAAGCGTACAATATATGAAAGAATGAATTCTTACTGCCACCTTTTTTTCATATAATTGTGTAAAACAATATGTCTGAAGAATTTATGGAAGTATCTATTTGATATTTAAAAAATGTAGAAAATTAAAAGTTAAAAAAAGGACAACAATTTTTTTTCAATTTTAATTTTATTTTTATAAAATCCCGCGCAGATTTTAATTGGTAAGTAAAACGAAGACCCAATTTTGAAACCACGTATAATTTCATATACGATAAAATACTTGAAAGGCCTAGTAGAAACACATTCTGGTTTGTCATCGCTTAGAAAACGCAAACTGAATACTACTTTCGTTATTTTATAACATTTTTACATAAATCGCCTATTCTGAACACTTTTTCTTGTAACTCCATTAAAAATAACTTTTTTCATACTGTGCAAAATAAAATTTGGTGATCGACACATTGTGACCAGACAACTTTAGAAATAAGAACAAGTGATTTTCTCACATAAACGTTAAATTTGTAAATTTGTTAAATTCAAGTATATAACCTTCAGATTGACGTTTTTAGCGTCATGAATTATGTAAAATTTAGGCATATTTACGAGTTTAAAAATTACCCGAACCATTGATAGCCACTCCTCCCCTACATATGCTATTCGATATGAGGAAAACGGCCTGCAGAATGACTGAGATAATCATGAAAATACACATCTGCGCCGACGTGTTTTTCTTATCAGGATCTGAAGACTCAGACAGTCCAAAATCCTGGATTCCATGTGGATATACTACACTTTTGTGCAGGTATATTATCTCTTCATTAGGAATTCTCGAAAATCGTGGTAGATATGCTAATAAAGACCTAATTGTATCGAGATTTGATTAAAATTTGTAATAACGAATATTGTAAATAAATTCGTCTTTTCAAAACTAATCAAACAATATAAAAACTCATTTTTGACAAAAATGTAGTTGTATAATTTCTTCACCAGGACAGCAGAATAGTAATAGCAGTACAAACCCCCAAAAAATTGTATTTTTAGCTACATTTTTGTATTTTGTAACTTGTATTTTTTTCTGTCATCTTCAGCATTATATATCGGTATCAAGTAAGCAAACATTGTAATCATACCACACATGGAGCACATGTTTGCATTTAACTTTATTTTTACTTCTCATCGCTCACGGTCGCTGCTATAGATAGCATTGGTACGTTTCATCTAATATTGCGTCAGATAAAGAAATTAATGTCAATTTTAAGACAAATAATAGAACTTAATTACCACATTTTTACATTAGCGACTTTTTTTAAAATAAATACTCTGTTTAAACTTTTTTAAACTCTGAGAAGTTTGTAATTTACGAGCTGAACATCATTTAAAGCTTTAATTAAATCAAATTAATATGAATCCTCCTGTAGCAATATTTTGTCAAGGATTATTTTTAACGTTTTTTGAGTAGACAGGCTTCAAGTTAATTGTAAAATGCAAGTTATGAGCCCTGTTTTTTGAAGGGGTTTGGAAACTTTTGGGATTAAATTGTGAGAGATTTCCCCAACGGTTAACCAGATTCGCTGCAACTGTGAGATCTGTGACGAAGTAGCTAAGGGTGGCAGAAGATCGTTGACCGCTATTCGAAAAGCATCTCGAGCATGTAATTTTTCAAAAGACCTGACTCTATCCAATTGTTTTATTTTTTTCAACTAAATTAATTGTTTCTATTTTTATCTTAATTCCTGACAGTTTTAATTTATTGACTTTTAGTATTAAAGTGCACATACTTCTTTCATTTAAGTCAGCGTGGCTGAATTGTTCTTAATTTACATTTCAAAATTACGAAACAGTATTTTGTATATGTGGGTCTTTACAAAAGGGATAGATGTAGCCCAAAATTAAAAAAATTAAGCTTCCCTAGAAGTATCAGCCCTCGTACAGTGTTATATTCTCATCAGTTGGATAGATGGAATTAGAATTATATGAGTTTGCACCTATCCAGTTTTCATCGATTCTCGGGATTTAGATCTCCTGAATCAGAAAAAACGACCTTGCGAAAATGTCTTTCTGTCAATCTGGCGAGGCGACGCGACGCGACGGCACGATAACTTTCGAAGATGTGTTTTTATCCGAATTTTGTTTATTACGCTTTATTTTATCCCAAAATATAAATCAAGTTCGTTAGTCAGCCGTTTATAATGTGGGAGATGCCACAAAAAAGAAAAAATTTATATCTAAACAACGAAAAATACGATGAAAATTGCAAAAGCAAAGTTTCTCATTTTAAAAATACCCACAGTTCCAGGAAAGAAATGTACGTGTGGGTAAGGTAATTAAGCATTGATAAATATTTTTAGCAATGTCATCAATGGCATTGATTTAAGTCACTATTATCGGCGCAAAAATTATTGGCATCTGCCTTTGAAGCTGAAAAATTCAGCCAAAAAAATGCTACAGTAATAAGTAACTTGTCATTTGAAAGCTGAAAGTGTTCCACGTAAATGAGCTTGAAGACGTTAATGTAAAAAATGTTGTGCTTTACAGACTGAAAAATGTACAAGAAAGTATAGAATTTTAGACATATTAAAGAAGAGGATAGGTTCTGTAATTATTTACAATATACCGGAAGGATGTGATTGCCTTATTTTTTGTGACAATCGTAATTTTTTTGGACATTTTGATCGTTGGAACGTGTTAGTAACCAGCGGAGGTGCATTTTTTTGCTGCCCGTCAGAAGAGGCAAGAGTTCGGAAGCACGGGTCAAAGAAAGGCACCATCGATCGGCAGCAAAAAAAGACACCCCCGCTGCTTTCTGACACTTGCTTTCCAACAAAAAAAAATGTCTAAAAATATCGCGATTTTCACCAAAAATAAAACAATTACATCCTTCCGGGAGATTGTAAACAATTACAGAGCCTATCCGTTACAGTTTGGAGCCAGAATCGCTTTAATATCTTTATTAGAACTGGAAATAGTGTAGTTGTACATTTTTGTAATTTTAAGCAACAATTTTGATTATTTCTCAAAATTTGTCAACTGCTATTTGTTCACAAATGTTTTCCTCATATTCATGAACTTTTTCAAATTTTTCCCATTGCCTCTTGTATAAGAAGTAATGCTCTAAACTTGGCTCTACTTAAATGTGCCCGAAATTCGTTACTATTTTTTACATTCTTCAGTCATTTTTTTTTGCTGAGTTGTTAAGCTTCAAAGGCCTATAACTATTGCGCCGATATTAGTGACATAGATACTGTAATACTATTAGGTTAGGCTTTACTTATAGATCCTTTTCAGGCAAATAACAAATAAACTTCATATGACGTAATATGAAGGTAATATGAAAATTTACCACAGAAACGTAACCTCCAGAAATATATCCTCCAGATAACTGAAGAATGTTCATTTAAACACTTACCGATTAGAAACATAATTTAATAGACCTTGGACTCTTTTCTTCTACCAATAAGATCTCATATAAAAACGTCGATGATTCAAAAAGTCGGCTAAGTAGAATGTTCTCTGTATACAAATGAATGTTGTGAAATAAAAACTGGTTTAGTAATTACAAACAAAAATTAGATTCAGGTCTTCCTTTTAGCCACTGGAAATCTCTCGTTGGTCCCGAGCCTTTTTCTACCAAAATATCGATTTTCAAAATAGCCCAAAAGATTGCTATTGCCTACTAAAATAAAGTCAGAAGTAATCAGAAAAAAGTAAGGACTTCTGACCATTTTTGTCCATATTTTTTTTTAGGATTCTGGGCGGAAATCGGCAGGAAAAATCGAAATTCATAAGAAAATGTTCAGAAATTGTCAGAGCTTGGGTTCGAAAAATAATCCTTTTAGTAGATATCCAAGAATAAAATTCCATAAAACCTAATCCCTTTTATAATTAGCAAGTTAAATTTTCAATGAATATCAATTAAGGGAAAAGTAGTCACAGTAACGAGGCATTTTGTTCAGTGTACACTACACATTTTACGACACTTTTCTTTCCAACCTTATGGCGTTTGAAATGCACATCCTTCCATAAAATTGTACAACAATATTTAAACAAGATTATAATGAATCGTTTTTAAAATGAGATGACCATAGAAGATTACGCTTGAGAAACTGATTTTGAACCTTAGGATACTATCTTCAATGAAATTCTACGATTAGGTTTATTCAATGTCGACATTGTTGTCAGAGATATTCACAAGTCATCTTTTTCAGTTGCATAACCATATACCGGGGTTGCATAAGTTTGTTTAATAATTCCATTCTTACCAAATGAAAGCAGCTTATAGAGTGAATAATGAAAAAAACATTTTAAGTTCTTATCTGATACTTTCCTGCAGATACTCGACTTAATTTTAAATAACAAATAAAACTGTGCTTGTTCATAAAATATTAAAAATATGAGTTAATGAAAATTTCCACTGTGCCGTTGGCGCCACTCTTAATACACGTGTAACAGCAATGCAACATATAAAAGTGCATCATTCGTTTGAAGTAGGAATTAAAGACTGTCCTCGAAAGAGAAGTAGGGCCATAAATATGATTCTAATGATGATTTGTTTACGCGTGACGTTCATCGATGTCGCAAGATGGTGCCATATTTTCTATAGAAGCTTATCAGGGAACATATGTCAGTCACCTTCTAATTAAAAGTAGACAAGTTCGAACTGGCGTCTAATTTTACATCATTCAGTTTAGTTTATGAAGTCCCAAGAAACGAACGTTGCGAGTATGAAGATCTCCAATGAAAAAGGTTGTCGCCTACTTCAATATGCTTGTGCTTTAAGTGGTAAGTAAAATTCAGCTATAATTTAGGGGTATGCATCAAACTGTTACGTAATGAATTCTTTTAAGCAAACTCACTGCACACGTGAAGGAAAGAAAGACGAACGTCGGTCTGGTATGACAAATTTATTCGAGTTAAAAGGTAGCATGTCATAAGGGCCTAACCCACATTTTCACGATTTTACAGGAGAGAAATACCGCCCTCCAAAATCGCATTTTCATTTTTTTTTAAATATGACAAAGTGCTTTAGAGAAAAATTAGTGCTAAATTGAACTTTGAATGTTTGATTGGAAAATGTTGTTAATTTCCGAGAAAATTTAGGGGCAACGTTTTTTTTTTCGCTCGAGGTGCACGTTTTCTCAACATTGAACGGTAATAAACGAGGGGGAATTCATTTGTCAAAAACCCATACGGAGTAATCCCTACTACGCTTTATCTCGTGTTAGTACATCATTAGTACGCGGATACTACAGCACGATTGAAGAGTATCGCAGCCTAGATCGCAGCATAGGCTTTACTAAAACACTGTAATATGTCAATTTCAGGAGAAAAAACTATTGAAATTTTATTATTTAGAATTATAAATAAACATTTCATTGTAGCATCAGTTGAAGTAGAATTTAAACCACAACTAAACTCAAATAACTAGTTATAAATTTAAAGTAAACTATACTTTTAAACTTTAAACTTTGAAGTTTTAAACTTAAATTAAGTTTACTTTATAAGGCCATTTTTCACTGTAAATACATTTAATGTTGATTAATTACACAAAATTCCGATGCAACATTTAAGAATTTATAATAATTGTCGTATTAATCAATGGCCATAAAAGAAGGTCCTTCTTTCCATGTGGGAATGTGGAATTCGTGAATTTTTTAAACAATTTGTTCATAATTATTATAACTTTAATCTAACATGCATGCATTAAAGACTAATATTAACCAACTCTCAAGAATCTTCAATGAGAAAAAAAATTTTCATCCACGAAGACATGTTCATGTGTCTCATTTGTTTATGATATTTGTCACAACAATAATAATTGTTAAATTTTTGATCAACTTTTTTCTTACAATATCAATGCTGAGGTACTATTAAAAACAGTTGAGAGTAAAAACGGACTTGCTCGATTAAAAAATATTTAAATTTGCGTATTTATTTAATAAATTGTTCATAACAATTGGTTAATAACCATTTTTGAAATAGCTTCAAGTTTTAAGTGGGAAAGAGAAGATGGAAACTTAGAGCAAAAAAATCAAAATTGAATTTTTGTTGACACAATTGTTTATAGCAATAGTAATTGTTGACGTATGATCATCTGTCATTACAAATTATAAATATAATACAAAATATAAGACATTTTTTGTAATAAATCAGTGTTTTCAACGTTTGCGCACTATACTGAAGTATTTGTTTATGCAAATTGTTTATGATAGTTAACTTGTACATGTGTGAATGAGACCCTCAGTCGAAAAGATATCAAAAGCTATAGAAGCACAAGAGCTTGCATGAGGAAATGTATGAATTTTTTAAGGGAACCAGAGTTGTATGCCAGGACAGGAAACTGTGGCGACAAATAGTTTATAAGAAACGTTGTGATGAAGAGTATAAGTGGAGTGAGAGACGCCTGAAACGAAAGCCCTTGGATACTAATGGGCCTGCGTGGAGAGCATTACTTGGTGGATGTGATTAGAGTGAGGAGTGCAGATCATACTATGTAATCATCAGCTAGCTTGCGTATTTTTTGCGATCCATGCCCCATATGATGACATTGTACAGCTCTTCGCCTAGTGTGATTGCTAGAGAGATTTATCAGCGACCTGGGTCGAAGCAGAGTTGTGGACCGAACGTGTTGTTTAAATAAGCAACATGGGAATTGTAGTACTATCTAAAAATCTATACACCCCATCTCTTACTTTTTTCATATGAACTGCTTGATTCCCGGTAGCATAACGAGGCTAGAACCTAGTGAGTCACGCTTACCCCGAAAGGGATTTGGCTTAATGTTTGATATTAAATAAAAAGTATATATGCATTAATTATGGACAGTAGGGAGTTTTTCTAAGTAATTCTCTTTCAGATAAAATATCATATTTTTGAAACTGCTACAAATTTAGCACTATATTTATTTACGGAACAGAACACGTCAAGGGTTCCTACCTAAAATTCATTTTTTTTATCGGATTAATTCTTGGCTGAATTATAGTCCTGATTCACCAAACCATAGGTCCAGTTATCGACCGAATGTCAATACACAGGGGCCTGCAATTTTCACTTTTCACGTGCTTTTTCACCTTCACGTTAGTATTTTGAAAAGCTCTTTTTATGAAATTAAAGACTATGCTAACGATTTTTTTCATTGTGAAATTTTTTGTTTTCTGAATCAAAATTAAAATTGATCCGTTTTGTTTCCTCGAAGGAACACCGTTTAAGGGAAAGATGAGTTCCATTTCGGTCCAAATCACTAAATTATGCTTTAAAATATCCAGTAATCTTCACCGCAGTGATTCCGAACAAAGATGGAAGTCATCTTGCCCGAGTAAAAATTCTTCGACTTGGTTTGACTTCAGCATATCTTATTTTTGAGACGGACCCAGACTTTAATTTAAGCCTTGAAGACAAGTTTCTATTTGTGGAAGACATATATTTATATCTTCAGTCGAATTTTTATGACTCCAAGACGAGAGGTTTATACCTTCGAGCATATACCTGCTGAAAAGAGCAACAAATTTTACGTCCATAATATTCTATGAGAAATTTGCTTTTGTGACTTTAGAGAGGTCAAAAATCAAGGTCGAATTTCTAAAAACGGTCAGCTGCCCTTTTTTGGAATTATCGTGGTTTTCTGAGAATAGCAAACGTTCAAGATGATTTTTTTAAAGGAAATCCCTATTTTAAACTGCGGTTTTGAAAAGAGCGAAAAATTTTACTTCGAAAATGTTCTGTGGAAAATTTGTAAAAGTGTGTACCATCTTGACGATCTTACCCTTCTGATAAATTTTCAAAGTAATTGAAGGTCAATTTTACTTTGTTTCCTACAGAAACCCTATTTTTGACATCGGATTCATAGTGCACGGATAATTGTATGTGAGATATGACATGTTAACATTTTTTATTCTTAACTTGGAAAAGTCAAATCATGGGCAACTGTTTAACAAGCGATTAGAACCTTACTTTTAGCGGTACCTGGAAACAACATTGTGGACGTAGTAAGTTCTGTTTTCTTTGGGGTGCTTGTTTATCGTGAGTCCCTTTGCCTCTCACGTTTGGGGTGCTTGTTTACCGTGAAATTACCGCCTTTCACAATGAACTTGAAAATTTATCTGAAGGTCAAAATAGTCAAGGTGGTTCACACTTTTACATTTTATCGACTTGTTAAAAGCATCTTCAACCTTTGCTATTCTCAGAAGACCACGATATTTCACAAAAAGGGATCTGACCTTTTCTTAGACATTTGACCTAGATTTTTTACCTTTCTAAGGTCACAAAAACAAATTTCTCATACAATATTTTTGACGTAAAATTCTCTGCTCTTTCTAAATCCGCAATCAAAAATAGGGGTTTCCATTTTTTAAAAATCGTCGTGAATGGCACCAGGGCGAGGTGTCTTAAACGGTGTCTCTGGGACACCGGGCGACCTCTCAGAGTAAGCAGCCTTGTAGTAAGCATGCGGGGCTCTACAAGGACGGAAAAGCCCTTTCCCTAGCTGCTCGTGGGAATAACAATAACACTATCAAACCACCAAAAAGTTGTAGATGCGGTTCAAAACGATCGAAAGCGCAGACCACCCGAGAATCGGTCGGCAATCAGTGCCGATCACCCTAGAATTCGGAGTGCTGCAAATAATAATTTTAATGGAAACACGACGACGAGCCGGCGAAACGTCCACGTTGAGTGGACGAATCAACTCAAGGATGACGTGCTAGACTGCTACGATGTCAGCTTTATCCCTGTTCGCGGAGACTTTATGGCGCGTGTGCACACTCTGTGGTGCCATAAACACCCAGAGCTTCAGCACGCTTCGCATCAGTCTTTGCAAAATCACCACGCCTACCACTTGAAAAATTGATATGTACGCGGAACGCTTCTCTAACCACTGCTTGAACAAGCTGTAGACGAAGATGCGGAAAACAGACACTTTCTGAGGGATGATAGCGATTTCAGGACAAGGAGGAACATTGACATAATGCTTCCTCCTTAGACCCAAGATCTGGTTGAAATGGATGCCTCCCTTTGTGAGGATATCTCGGAGTAGCCCGACCTCTGGACCACCAATTGTTCAGTTTATGGTGCTGCGACAGCATTGACTGATTCAAATCGAAGGCTAAAACCGACGATGGACCAAAAGACCAAAAGACGCTTGTATCAACTGAACAAGAAGATTGGATGGGCAAGTCAGAATGCGTCCCGTATTTAGTGTGTGATTGACTTCATAACATCTCGTAGGCCGTTCACGGAAAAGGTTCGAAAGTTCGCTCAAGAACTGAGGACCTTCAATCATACACTGAACAAGTCGACGCTGCTGACAATCAAGCAGCACATTCTTGAAAAAATACGGGTGTTATCTGACGCAAGGAAGAGAATACAGAAGAGGCGGAGATGGATCCGGGAGAATCAACCGTTTCTCGCTGACCCATATCGCCTCTTCAGTGATCACCCTGTTTCTGTCAAAAATCCACCCAAGCCCTACGAGGTAGAGACTTTTTGAAGAGAGGTATACAAGATCCCCAAAACACTGGAGTTGACAGAAGATACTGATAATATCAATCCGCTTCAAGGAGTTTTGCTGCGACAACCTCATAACATCTGAGGAGGAATGTCCATCAATCACTGCTGAAGAGGTGAAAAAAGCACATAGAGGCACGAAGAACCTTTCCGCTGCAGGACCAGATCGTATCAAAAACTTCTGGTGGAAGAAGTTTTCTTCTATACACCAGCATTTGGCCCGCATATTCACCTCATATTCAAATTCAGAAACGCCCATTCCGTAGTGGCTGGTATTAGGACGCACTATACTCCTACCGAAAAAAGGCAACTTGTTCAAGCCAGAGAATTACAGGCCAATAACTTGTTTGAACACCCTGTATAAGATCTTTACAGCTATCCTGAACAACAGGATTTTCCGAAGAATTGAGCCTGTGTGGCGAGAGATGTACGAACAACGTGACTCCAAAAAAGGTGTAGCAGGATGTCGAGAGAACCTGCTAATTGACAGGTGCGTCTGTAAAGACGCTGCAGCCCATCAGCGCGTCCTGTCAATGGCCTGGATTGACTACTGCAAAGCTTTCGATTCAACCTCTCATAGACTTTTCATCTGTCTGTTGAAAAACTGCAAGGTGTATCCGCACATAGTGAGGTGCATTAAGAGATTGATGCCGCTTTGGAAAACTAGATTTACTATCTCATCTGGAAATTATCCTGTGACAAATTACAACGTTACCTTCCGGAGGGGCGTCTTTCAGGGCGATACCATGAGCCCTTTGCTTTTTTGCATCACACTTCTGCCTCTATCTCTCACACTACGAAATTCATCTGAACACTAACCATCGCGAGCATAAGGTCACTCATGTATTTTATATGGATGACCTGAAGCTATATGCCTTTGGTAAAGCAAACTTCAAACTGCTATAAATATCTTCAATGAGTAAACAGAAGAGATTGGGGTGAACTTTGGATTGGGTCAATCTGCAAAAATTCATCTAAAAAATGGAAAGATTGTTGGCGTTGTCAAGGACACTGAGCTTCTGGATATAAGTATTATGATACATCTTAACACTGGACAGAACTATACATACCTGGGCGTACCTCAAAGCCGCATTCAGGACGCGTAAGATCATGCACGTAAGATCATGCATATGCATAAAAGTTTGCATATCAATTCGTCTATTCCGCGATTATACATCTCACGCCGTCAAGGTGGACGCGGACTTCTGAATATCCAACGTTTTCATAACAGAATTGTTGTAAGTACAGCTTACATAGTTGCAAATGGAAAAAAACCTCTCCTAAAAATGGTCAGGAATCACGAGATGATTGGCAAAGGAGCGTTCCTTTACAAAGCCGCGGTTGAAGTGGGTTATTGATTATTATTTTTAAATAAAATTGTTTTATCTATTTTATGTAAATTATACTAAAATTGAAAATATTTTATAAATATATACAAATAAATAATAATAACTTATTAAACTGTGGTTGATTTAATTAGTTTTCAGCTGTGAATTGATTATAAAATAAATGTCAATCATATTTATGATGATTAAAGCTAAAATAAACATTTTCTATATTTAATCCTGTTTATTTATGAATTATAAGACAGCCATTTTTGTTAACAGTAATATGAAATTTCTTTCACGTTTTAGTTTAAAACATGAGAATAACAACTGGACAAAGCCCATTTAAAGATGGCACCTCGAATACGTTATTTTAAATGTAATAAAGTGCCAACCTCATATGATGTAACCATGGCGATCTAACCATTCGAACGAATTGAATTGACGCACCTTATATCTCAGCAGACAATCGGATGATCTACCGTAGGTTATAGTTGTAGAAATCAGTATTCTCCTGACTGTTACCTCGAATCGAGGATGGGAATCCTTCTGGGAACTATATTAGTAGTCGGTAGTAGTCTGATAATAGTCTCAGCTATGGTCGGGTATGCACCCCTGGGCATGTCGACTTTGACAGTCGAAGCTTAGACGTCTTGTTGACAATATTCTCTTATTTATATTGCAGTAAAAGAAGAGACAAACGGCAATCGCCCGTAGTGAAGTAGTCCAGAAGTAGTCAGAGGAGTAGTCACAGTGATCATGGGGTAGTCACTTCATTGGTCTGTATCGCAGTCGACTATCTGACTCCCTGAATATTCAGTGGATAGCCTCTCGCATCGC
The DNA here is from genome assembly GCA_932074435.1 of Andricus kollari. Lineage (NCBI taxonomy): Eukaryota > Metazoa > Arthropoda > Insecta > Hymenoptera > Cynipidae > Andricus > Andricus kollari. Next base: position 2,542 of record CAKNWW010088833.1, on the reverse strand, counting down.
CACTCGTGTTTAATCAAAGCGAAGTTAATACAAGTCCACATGGATGAATTAAAGTAGACGTAAATACCTGTAATTAATAAAAAAATTGTCCTAACTACAATACATCGCGAGTTAGAACCTGCCGAAGGTGACCGATTTCGACCTGAATTTACAGGTAAATGCCTATAATTCAGTTTTTTGTAAATAGCTCGTTTCGGGGTTGTCACAAAAGAAAGTTCATATAGAATGAATACAAGGGGTATGAATTCTGTGTAAGTTGAAAAAAATACAATGTTTCTACCCCTAATAGATAACGAGTAAAATATACCTTATGAAAGTACATAAGAAGGATTTAATTTCACCTAATTTCTTCAATATGTCCAACTATACCTGTTTTTTGTTCTTTTTTATCGAAAGAGAACTTGATTCTACGTAAGTTAAAAAACCAAATGTTCCTGCCCTAATTGGTCACTTGGCAAAGTGCATTTTTCGCAATTTTTGACTCAAATTTCTATTAGAGAAGGTTATTATAGATTCAAAATGAATATTTAATTATTTTTAATCAATGTATAAATAATGTTTTAAATAAATAAAGTTCCACCACCCATCAAGTGTGAATTTTTTGGAATTTTTAAATAAAATTTTTATCAGGGACGCTTATTATAGTTCAAAAATGAATATTGAATCATTTTTAATCAATAAATAAATAATTGTTTAAATAAATAAATATCCATCACCCATAGAATGTGCAGTTTTTGGCATTTTTACTGAAATTTCTATTAGGGGGGTTTATTATAATTAGGGAGGTGAGAATTTACTTTCAGCTCCAAAACTTATCCATCGTCATCAGCTGGTCAGCTTGATGCGACTGTGTATACGCACATGCGCTTAAGCGCATATTCACAACTCGACCCTTATGGCATGCTAACCAAAAAAAATATCAACAAATGAGGTGTAAAAAAATGGATTTGTCAGTATGTGTATTAGAATTTTTTTTATTTTTGAGCGAATAAACCAATCGGAAATTTAAAAAAATTGATTCTTTATAATTCGGCAATGCAATGAAGACATTTAACTCAACTGACACATTGAAAAATAAACTGGGATTACTTAGTTAAATGCTAATAAAAATAAGTAAAAGACTAGTCAAATCGGTTTCTAAATTAAAATATACTTGGATCAGTGACATTTTTTCCGATTAAACTAATAATATTTAATTTCGGTAGGAATGCATGAAAATTTTACTGATTGCATTAGTACTTGAGTATTCGGCTAACGAAATAGTAATATTATAGTAATATTATAGTCTTAAGTGATTTCGGTTACTAATCGCTACTAATAGTTTAGTAAACTTCCTTTTCGATTAGGTTTTCGATATAAAATGGTGGACCTAAAGTCGAATAAAACAACGTATGTCAGATGTGCTGTTGAGTAGAGTACTGCAGACAGACACCAATGTAAAAACCGTTTTTTCTTACATCCGGGATCTAGAAACGTGGAGATTTGACCAGAATCAGCAAAGGCAAATTTTTAATGAAAATAATACCTTCTATGATGACATTGTAGAAATGTATTGTTTTCTCCTGAAGTGATTAATTCAGTACAAGATCCATTTGTTTGAAAATAATATTATTGGCTCTAAAAGTCAGATAAGTCATAATACATATTGTCATTTTCACATTTTTTAGCCATTCTTTAAAAATTTGATCAACATATTAAAACTCTTATAAACATTTTTCAATTAAGTAGCTACCAATCTATTTGGAATTTTCTTTAAACCGCCTTCTGAATTTGACAAAACATTTTTTTCCACTACCGACAGAACTTTTGGGTACCGCCTGGACCGTTTGAAAATGTATACTTCACTTCAAAGTTGAATATCTATGCAAAAACTTAATCTACAACTTTGTGAGTAGAATATTTTGAAAGATAAAAAAAATTCTCGTCGAGTCCGTCTACTTTGAAACTTTTCTGTCTATGTAAGATACAATGTCAGATTCCACTATATTATAATACATTGTATATCTAATAGAATCTGACGTCGCACCTTATAACTAATAAAAATTACCGACGAATCTCGGACTTTTGTCTCCCAAAAATTTGTTTTGCACGAGAAAATATTTTTTATAAATACCCATCAATTACGTAATATGTAATACCGATCTTCATTTGGATTTAAAAAGTAGGGTTTGCTCTTGATTTTACGAGTTTTCTCAATTTTTGGGAACGTTTTTCTAGATTTTACAAAGGGTTGAATTCAAGTATGAATTTTCAATCGGTTAAACGACATGTACCCGAAATTTCTGTCGGTAGTCATTTTTATTCTGAAATTAAAAATTGTATTTTTAATCAAAATCCATCGCCCGAAAGAAGTTACCACTTTTTCGGCATGGAATTGTATGTTTATGGCTACAAGGTGCATTCTAAAGTAAACAAGACTTTTAAAAAATAATAACAAATTTTTTTTGGCAAAACCGATTTACCCTATTCAATATAGTCCCCTTCCAAATCAATAAAGCGATTCGGATGGTCTAAAAGCATGTCGAATGAGCCACCAAAAAAA
>CAKNWW010088828.1:0-12346 GCA_932074435.1 Andricus kollari | reverse complement strand
GCGGAGCAGAAAAAAGAATTTTAAGCAAGACCAACTGACTAATGCTTAGGAAGACCGATAAGCATCAATCACCACAATTCTTCAGGTTATATCTATGGTAAAAATGTATGGCTAACTTAAAGACTAAAGAAGCCATTTCTATTGTGAGACCATAAACTCTGCGCACATGGCGGCATAGTTCTGAACTATTCGGTACAAATAAAGAATTTTACAAAAACATTTTTTCGAACGAATGGTGTATGAAGTTATTTCAAAAATATATTTCTTCACTTGAAGTAAATGTTTATTTGGCATAAATCGCTTCACTCTATTTATTAAAAGAAACATATCTTCCAAGTGAGTACATTATTTCTTAAGTGAAAAAATTCCTTTATTCGAATAATGACATGTTCTATTACAACAACAGTATCAATCACCTTATATGAAAGCAATATCGCTTTCACTTAATTAATATTGCTTTCATTTATCTCAATATTTCTTTGATTCAAAAAACCGAAATACTTGTTTCGCGCATATATGAATAACTTATTCAAAATAGAATGTTTATAATTCAAAGGCTCAAAATCATTGAACTAAAGAAATATTTCTTGGGATTCGAAAGCGAGATTCAAGGAAACTAGGTTCTTAGTTTCAAAGATATCAATTCCTTGAGTTAATTATCTCATATTCTGAGTTCAAGTGAGTATATGTGACCGTACGCGAAGAAAAATTGCTCTTTTATTTGCCAGAATCAGGAATGTTTTATGTCAACAAATTTTTTGTTATTATGCTGCAAACATAGGCATTATTAGCGCACTCGGAGACTGAACGAGAGGCCTATGAAAATCAGCCCCGCTTCTTACCAGTTCAGCTGTACGCGCTCTGTCCGTGAAATCCCCTGGGGGAGCGCAAAGATTTTGCTGTAAGTGGAGGGGATGCTTTTCGTAGACGCCTCCCTACTACTCAAATGCCTGCTTTCGGACTCGCCTACGATCGTTCGTCCCGTAAAATTTAGCTCCCGGGCGTTCTGTCCCTTTCTTCGCGGACATATGTGGATGTGGAATAGTATGCTAAGGCAGAGAAGGGTCATATTCTGTAAATGCGTACAGCCTTCCTTTCTGCTGTGAGAATCGAGCTCGTAAGCAGTTATACCAAAAAAGTGCCTATGGAAAAAATCAATTTTCTACCCACAATTTTCATACGATTTGCAAGTATTTTTTAGAAATGAAATTTAATGTAATTCTGCATTGTTACAATAATGTTTTGAATATTGCTGATAAAATGTTTAAAACATTTTTCATTTAACAAAAAAAATAAGACAAAAATTATTTTTTATTTTTTATAGCTGTCATTGGGTTGAAACTTTTCTGATTGGACAAAAAATCATCAAACTCGGGGTAGAAATGCATGAAAAATGACGTCCAGCAATATTAACCGCATACAATTTTTTTCGGATTGGTGTAAAACAATTAATTATCAAAGGAAACATGTTTTATATTCGCGATAACATATGTGCCATTTTTCGTTGGCACTCAGTGTAAGACCACTCGCCCAAAGTCAAAAGATCGGCTGACCTAGCGAAATAGTAACCACGATGACTATTGTCATGATGACTATTGTGCCGACATACGTTGTCAAGGTTGGGTCAAGTTTTATGTTTATAAGAAAACCTTTGGTTGAACTATGGGAAATCTGTTTTAGGCAAGTAAAGCCTACTATTAGGCCAACTCTGACCAAACTTGGCCACAGTTGGCTCAACGTTGGTAACGTATATTTATTAAAAAGATGTTTTTGTTGTTGTCTAGTGTTAGTTTAATTTAGTTTGTCGATCGAATGACGGTTTTTGATCTACTGGTCATTATTAAAATGTTGATTAAAAAACGAGCTTTCGCTCAACGATGTTGAGCCTCATCAGGAATACATGTTTGTAAAATAGATTTTACGAGCAGTTGAAACATTTCGATTTTGGTTAATAAGGTTATTGGTGTTTTAGTCAGTTTGAAAAAAGATCTAGAGTGTAAAGTTGAGAATAAGTTAAATTTAACATTTTTCATGTATAATGAATTTGTTTGAAAATAAAGTAAGTTTCATAAAAATCTAAAAACACACTCTCCTGGACATGCAGTGCATTTTTTGTGTTAAATAAATCAACTTTTTTGGGCAGCACTCCTTATCACCATGGCTGCATGTCTATATGTATGTTTGGCTAATAGTCGGCACCCACAGTCTCACAGTGGTCCTGAAATGGATTTTTGCAGACGAATTTTTCTACAAGATATATTTCTTAACAGATTAAAATTTTTCTGAAATACTCTTCATTAAATTTCTCACAAAAGCAAAGAAGTCATTTTTTTATTTATTTCTTGTGCTTAACAATACTTTTAAAAATCCGTCAGTAAAATTTTTCATTTGAACGATATGATTTATTATTTCGGGATTATTCTCTTAAATTAAGTAATTATCAGTCAGTACTAATGAAGAAAGCCTTAGAACTCATAAATATTCTATTATAAATTGTATTTAATTATTATCAACAATGTATTTAAACAAATTCGACATTATATCAGTTTAAAAAAATTATTTTTTCTTATAATTGTTGTAATTACGAGTTGATTTGTCAAGAGTAAAATATTAACTTTCAGAACAACTGGATATGTTTTGTCATAATATGAATGGAATACATAAATTCCCCAGGAGATAAGTGGGAATCGTTGCCACCAATTTCATCTAGATGAGGTGATATCTTCTACTCAACACTTAATCTCAATCCTCTCAAACCATGACCTTATCAGCATTCAATACCAGTTCTCCATGAATCCCTCCTCTAATATAACTCCACTGTCCGTACGCAATCTCACAAATATAAATGAAACCGAATTTGTTGAAAACCTCTCTACCTGACGCCTTTCAGGTCATAAATATCAATTCTGGCAGCTATCTCGTCGATTTAATTGAAACTGATTGTAGATGTAGTTGAAAATTCTGGGAGCTACACTATTTTGAAATGTGAGGACGACTGTTTTTAATCATAATATTTCCGACACTTTCTTAAAATCAAAAAAACGAACTTGATAAAAACTGATTGGTTCGCGAGTTATGACTATTTGGAGATCAGCATTCCAGTCGAATGCGTGTGCCGCCCAGTAGATAGACGGGCAGCAGGCATTGGCATTACACATTGCACCATTGAAACGCTGCAGTCACCCTCACGACTCATAGATTCCACTGTTCTTAACACTGGGGGTACCGGACTGACCGGCCCCCCTCCGGGTACCGCGAGCCGTCATTTGACGGTTATCTATTTTTTCGTATTTAAAGCTTTTATAAACTGATATATTGTGATGTTCTTTGTTACTTATATTGCTCCAAGTGTATTTTAAGTCTTACAACTGTTATGCTCACCACAACAGATGGTAGACTGTAAAAAATAGTTAAGTCAAAACGCTAAAAATAGTAAGTACAAAAGCTCACCGCTATTATGGAATCTTTTCGGCGTATATATGATAACAAATTATGGAAATAAATGCTACACTGCCAAAAATGTTGAAAAGAAAAAGATAGAATTTATGACCACAGAAAAGTCACTATTACTGATTTCGCTCACACCTTTGGCACACTTTACGGTTACTCACTGGTACGATGCCGCCAGTTGACGGGTCGCGGTACAAGTAGGTGAACAATACGATATTTAGAAAACGCATTGACAAAAAAATCTCAAAATCGAGAAAAACATTCAAAGGGACAAATAAATAAAAGTCATGCAGCGCGAAAGGTCAACTCCAAAAATTACGGACATAATCGAAAAATTAAAATTGAAAACCGTCAAATGACGGCCCTCGGTACCCCTAGTGTTAAAATATTCATAACTCGCGAACCAGATCAGTGTCCATCAAGTTTTTTTTTATGAAGGATACAAGGACAAGAAATATTATTCGACAGAAAAATAAAAAATAGCGTATTCTGTCGAAAATCAAACCAAAATTTGTGTGTGTTTTTTCTCTTGTTGAAAATTAAAAAAAATTCTTTAATATTTTATATAAGACAGTATCTTGTTTTAGAAAGTGCCCATAAGTTTCACGAAAATCCAAAAGAATGTCGGAAGTATTACAATTAAAAAAGAGACTTCCTCAAATTTCAAAGTAGCGTAGCTCCCAGAATTTTCAAAATTTTTGAAAACCCATTGGCTGAAAGACATTACTCATAAAGTACTATATAACTACACTATGTTTCACTTAAATCGATGAAATGGATGTCAGGTTTGATATTTCTGACCAGGAAAGCGTCACCTATGACTGAAATAGCATTTTTACTGACAATGATATCAATAGCAAGGTGATTTGTTTAACTAAATTTTCATGTTCAGCCTTTGATAAATTTGTGCCACTCCATACACTTAAAACAAAAAGGAAGTCCACTCCTTTGATCACTTCTTATCCCAAATATTTGATGAAGGAAAGAGAGAAAAAACGTAGATTGGATAAAAGAACAAGAAATTGTGTTATTAGAGCCGAGTTTCGTAAATTGAGAAACTTAGTACAAAACAAAACCTGGAATTCATACAATCAATATAATTTCGATTCTATCAAAAATAGAAACAACAATGAAAGCATCTGGCTTCTCTTAAGACGGTGCACAGTGGACCTTTTTTGAAATTATGTCGCAAAATCATAGAACTTTGGATTGGAATGACCTAGAGGGACCTTTTTTTTAATTAAAGAAAAAGCCTTTCCGAATATAGAAAAATTATAGAGAAAGTAAAAAAAAAAATTGTGACCTTAAAAATCTGTGTTGAAGAAGGGATTTTTGGCAAAAAAAAATCGTTTATTGCATACCAAAAACGCTTAGATTTTACATTTATGTGCTATACATGTTTTTATACAGATTTTTGCATGCCCAATCAGAATATGATATGTAAATCTTTGTAAGACAAAATCCAGAATGGGGAAGCCAATATGGCAGACTGAAATTGTAAAACGAAACCTATTTGACTAATATTTGCGGCAAGGTGGTTTATCAGGTCGCTGATTACAAATCCTAGGTCAAAATTTAAAAATTCAAAATGGCGGATCCAATATGGCCGGCCAACACTGTAAAAGGAAACCAATTTAACTAAAATTTGCTATAAGGGAGATTTTCGAGTCGCTGATTTTAAATCCAGGGTCAAAATTAAAAAATTAAAAATGACGGATCCAATATAACGGACCAACACTGTAAAAGGAAACCAATTTTACTAATATTTGCCATAAGGGAGATTTTCGAGTCGCTGATTTTAAATCCAGGGTCAAAATTAAAAATTAAAAATGGCGAATCCAATATGGCTCTTGTATATTCTAGAATTTTGACTTTGGATTTCAAATCAGCCACCTGCAAACCCACTGATAGGCTATTTTAAGTCAAATACATTTTTTTCTATAATTTTGGTCCGCCATATTGGATCCGCTATTTCTAATTTTTTAATTTTGACACTGGATTTGAAATGACCAACCCGGAAACCCCCTTGTAGCAAATTTTAGTCAAATCAGTTTCCTTTTACAATTTTGATCCGCCATATTGGATTTGCCATTTTAAATTTTTAAATGTTCACCTTGGATTTGTAATCAGCGACCTGAAAAACCACCCTGATCTTAAAATAAACTAAAAAAAAAACTCAAGAAGGCCGAAAGAGCGCGTGCAGCTGTTGTTGCCATGAGCACCCCTCTCGCAGAGCCTATGGCCTCGTTCTACATCCCAGCACTGTTGTCTCTGCCAAAAACCGGATTCCCAGTTCCTGAGGAACTCTTTGAGCATTGTCACTAGTCGGGAAGGGAGCGGGGGGGGGGCGTGATCTCGGGCTATTTGCTGATCTACTCTGAGAGAGGGCTCCCAGAATATTAGGGGATTAATTGTTTGTAGAAAGTAACTAAAAAAGCAAAAAGGGGCTTTCTTCACGCAAGCGAAGAAAGTAAATTAAAACGAGCACAAATCCGTAATTCGCACGATTAAATTAATACTTATCCATCAGTTTACGAAAATTACATATAAAAAACGGCCATACCACGCTGGAAGCACCAGTTCCCGTTAGATCACTGAAGTTAAGCAGTGTTGGGCGCGGTTAGTACTTGGATGGGTGACCGTCTGAACTACTGCTTTGCTGTTGGCGGTCGTGGGTGTGGTGAGCCCACACTTGTAGTTATTTACTACAAGAAACTATCCACCTAAAAAACACTACCCGAATCGGGTAGTGTCACGCTTACCCCTAGAGGCTCGCCGAAAGGGAAATAGCTTAATGATATACATACAAAAGTACCATTCCGTAAGTGACTTTCAATTTTTAGAAGTAAAGAATGGTATTCTTTGAATGCATCCCTTTAACGTTTTAAAGTACAGGTAAAACGGGCACAGCAAAATAAGGGTATCATGCTCGAGGGATACGTTTTCTTAACTTTGGGCGGTGATAAAAAATGCTATTACGATTACAAATTAATTGTGAAATCACAAATGGTAACATCGCGGATGACTGCGGATGATGCAATGTCGCTTCCCCTATTGCAATAAAACGCCCTTTGTGGTGGGCAGTTATTCTCATTTTAAGAATATATTCTTAAGTTTCTTAAAGGACATTCTAACTCTAAGATTACCAACTATGTTTTGCGATTTAAGTGGGTGATATTCTTAAAATCTAATAATATTCGTTAAGTGGGAAGAATAAGAATATTTTCCCCTTTATTTAAGATTTTTTTCCGGAGTGACATATTGGCATGCATTTTTTAAATATTTTTTAAATACATAAAAATACCCGAAAAAGTTATTTTCAAGGTTAAAACAAAAAAAACGTTAATAAAATAAAAATGCACAAAGAGGTATTCTAGGGGCCAGGGGGTAGTGTCTTCGTTAAAGAGGCTATATTGAGAAAAGATAGAGTTGAGTAAGATGACATTTGGGTGTTTTCCCGGTGGCGTTCTGTACATTTTCGGATTTTTAAGAGTGATTCCTGCTTCTATCTTATCCGCACTATTTCCTCTCTCCGCCCTGTCCCTCTTCCTATTCACAAACCTTTCGATTGAACCAAAACTCTCCGCCCTCAATCGCTCCCTTTCTACTGTTTTTCTATATTTTCCCCTTTTTTCCTTGCGCTTCGGCGAAATGAACACTTCCTCGTCAGAGTTCCCGCTATCCATTAAACTGATTTTAATAATCCTCGTGTATCGCCCTACGTAACTTGCGTAATTCCTGTCGACACTATACTAACTCACCCTGCTACCTTATCTTCTTCCGTGCGTTTCCCTACCTATCCTGCCCTGGCTCTGCTACTGCTCGGCTGCAGCGGTCTCCCCTCCCTGCTCCACACGTCATACAAACTAACCTCTCAGGCTACTTAAAACTGACTCAAACCCTCAAAATATCCCTCACTTCGTCACTACTATTATTTTGAATATTCAATAATTCAATCCAAAAACCAAAAGAAGAAAATTCATAGTTAGATGACATGCGTCATGCAAAAAGAGAGATAGTGATAAAGAATCTAAGATTAGACGGGAAGGGATTGAAGGAAGGTGTGGAAGATGTGCTTAAAAGGATAGATGGAAGAAATGCGAAGTATAGAAAAGGAAACGCGAAATGGAGAAAAAATGGTACTAGTGAAACTAAAGAAATGGGAACATAAAAGGCAAGTGATGGCAAAGATCAAGTTGTTATATGGGAGCTCGGAGAGAATAAAGGATGATTTTCCATGGGTAGAAAGGAAGCTGCATTATAAGTTAGGCAAATAGTGGAAGAGGGAAGAAGTAAGGGAAAATGAACGTGGGTTAAGTATGGCTGAATACGGATTGAAGGTGTATGGTGGGATCAAGACAAAGAAAGGGAAAATTTGGTAAGAAATAAAGTGCCGGGCAACTAGGAGAGGAAGGAACAGGAGATCGGAAAATAAGAAATAGTAAGAAGCAGAAAGAGACGAGAAATGAAAGTAGGAAAGAATGGAGAATATGTTACTGGAATATAGCAGGATTAGAGAGAAAGGATAGGAACTTGATGCGAAATTTGGCGCAATCGGATATAGTGGTATTGATGGAGACGTGGCTAGAAGAAAGGGATGGGAAAGAGTTAGGGGAATGTTAGCAAGGGGTTGCAAATGGCAAGTTCAGAATGCAAAAATGAAAAATTAAAAAGGCAGAGAAATGGGAGGAATGATGATGGGAGTAAGGAACGAATGTATAACAGGGAAGGATAAGAAAGAAAGGAAAGAGCAAAAAGAAGGAATAATAGTAGAAGAGGTAAATATGGAAGGAGAAATGTGGAAGATAGTGGGGGCTTATGTGATTGGTGATATGCAGGAGAAATTCAAGGAGATGAGGAAACTGATGGAATAAAATAAGCAAGAGATTAGGCTCATAATAGGAGGAGATTTTAATGCGAGAACAGGAGATAGAGGAGGAAGGAAATGTGGTGGAGAGCGAGGAGGAAAATCGAAAGGCAAACGGTAATTGATTATGTGGTAATGGACGATGGGGTAAGAGAGAAGGTTAAGAAACTATAGGTAGGGAATTACATAGGTTCGAATCACTTTACCATAATAGTGATATTAGAGGGAGAAATGAGTATTAAAAATAAGGCTAAAAAGGAAGCAAAAGTAAAAAGAGCAGAAAGAGGGGATTGGTCAAGGGAAGGTCAAGAACAGTTCAAGGAAAAAGTCAGGAATATCAAAATGGGGGAAGGAAATGTAAACGAGGAAATGGAAATAATGATAGGAGAAATAAAGAGTACTAGAGTTCACAAGCAAGAAATAAGTTAGTGAAGGAGGGGATAGAAGTGGATGGGATGATGAATGTAAATAGAAGAAGAAGGAAATGTGAAGGCAATTAAGAAAACGAAGAAAAGAGACAAGTAGTGGAGAAGAATATAGAAGAAAGAAGAAGGATTATACTAAGTTATGTGTTTGAGAGGTGGTAAGCAGTGAAGAGGAGGACATTACAAGGGAGGAAATTGTCAACGTATTAGGGATGATGAAAGATGCAAAGGCACCTGGTATATATGAGATCCCAAATGAAGTCTGAAAATATGGGGCGACAGAATTCGAGGAATGGACATGGATAATGTGCAATAGATCAAGGAGAGGAGAGGGGTGGCCAGAGTTATGAAACGAAGGAGTAGTGAAACCAATAGTGAAAAAAGGCAAAGGGGAGAAGGTTAAAGATATTAGAGGAGTGATACTAATGCCAACATTGTATAAAGTATATGTGACTGTTTTATCAGAGAGGTTAAAGAAAGAAGCTGAAGAAAAACAGATAGAACCTCCGAATCAGACAGAGTTTAGAAAAGGGATATGGGGGATGAAAAACATATATTTTTTTTAATATCTAGTAAATAAGAGGATTAAAGGGGAGAAAGGGGAAATGATAGCAATGTTCGTGGACTTGAAGGCGGCGTTTGACTCATTAGACCGAGGCGAGATAGAAAAAGTTATTGTGAAAAAGGGGATACGAGAGGGTGTAGCAATTAGTTTATACTTTTAAAATAATTGAACATTTAATGTCAAAAGTTAAAAGGTTTTACTCTGTATATTTGTTTAAATTCGAATGTCAAATTAAAACAGGAAAATTTGTCTTCAAATTATAATTTAAAATTAGTCAGATTGCCAATTAGAAAATTTTTAATTCAACATCATCGAAAATATCTATGAAGGAGTGAGATTTATAAATTATATATCAGGTTCATCAAGCATCGATGAATCAGAGTGTGACTATTGTTGTGAAAATAGTCTATTCAATGTCAAAGAAACACAGGTACATATATCTCGAGTAAATAGTTTAACTCACACACACACACACTCATCACACATGTAAATTGAAATTTGGATAACGAGCAATAGCGATAAAGTTGAAATGTAAAATTATAAAATTCGCAAAGACAGTAAAATTTGAGAGCATAAATTCATTCAAGTAAAAGAAAATTATTGTGATCCAGGAAATAAAAAATTCTTATCGCAGGTTAAAACGCTTAGCCGGTGATTTAAGATGGAGAACCAAACGATGACCAAGTCGACATTCAACGGGATATAAAATGGATTTGGAACTCGTCTTCCAAAAAGTAGAGGCGACAGCAAGAGTTACCCAAAAATCGCATCAGCTTGCTGAATTTTGGATCAATGGTTCAACTCATTTCCATACGAAATCGGCTGTATCAAAGCAATGTATAATAGCGTCTAGGAGTCAGATATGGCGCTTATTTCCTGGATTGATTAGGCTCGCTCGACATGAGTAATTTATTGAACACACCACACTAAATTAATAAAAGGGACAAAAAACCAAACTTTTCAGAAAGACTCATTTACAAAATTGCATTTTCACACATAACTTTCTAATGAACAAATGGATATAACTATACCTTTTCCGATTCTCTCAAAGTACGGAAAGTATGGCGCGGATTCGAATGCGATAACCAAAAGAAGACGATCTAATGAGCGATCATTAGAGAGTCTTACCCTCGGTACCTCGAAACCGATATCCCCCCCCCCCACTCTACGTACATTGTCTTTCCTAAATTTACAACGACATTTTTATTTCCATAACCGCGGAATATTTCAATCGTGCACTCGCCTCAAGGGATTATTAAAGAAAAAGTTGAATTTAAAGTAGTCCGGCTATTGGACCGGTCACATTGAAACGTCATAAAAATTAGTTTTTTCTTACAGAGAAATATGTCCTCTTTCGCATAATGCCCTTTTTCGGGGCCCTTTCCAGGTTACAATTTGAATTAACTCTGTTTAAAGTCGTATCATAAAACATGGGATCTTATGGAGAGGCCTTTCGCGGGCTCCAAAAATGGTTAATTTCGGCTTTGAAATACGTTGAAAATTGTCAGAAAAACTGTTTCGGAGACAGAAATTATAATGTGAAATTTGAATTAATGCTCATTTGTACTTGCTTCCAGGGTATTTGAGGTTAATTTTAGCAAAAGATACAGACGTGATATATGACGAGAACGGTGTGGCGTTGACTAAGGTTGGCAGCACAGCTTCTGCGATTCACTTTTATTTTGGTTATTTATTCTTTTTATAACCTCACGCACCTTTTCTCACCGATTGGCTTCCGATTTCTTAATTATTCGTCCCTTTTTATCCCGCGGAGACATGATGCCGCTTTTCAACATAAATGTTTTGCCGGTTTATTGCAGGTTATGTTTACGTACTCGACTCGAGTCAAATGAACATTTCAATTTACATTTTGTTGTTAAATAAAAACATTTTATTTATATTGATCAGTATGAAAATGTAATACTCAATTTATTAATCGATAAGCTGGCCAAATTTTGGATTTAATGCCAAATACCAGAAAAAATAATGGACGTAGCTTTGACTAGCTTTTCCAGTAGCCGGACTACTTTAAATGTAGAAAAGACAAAGATAATGACATTTAGAGAAGGAGGGGGAAGGAAGAAAGAATGGACGTGGAGATGGAAGAGAATAAATTTAGAAGAAGTTAAGGAGTTTAAGTATCTGGGATATAACTCGCAAAAAAATGGAGATCATAGAGCTCATATAAGAGAAAGGATAAAAAAAAGCAGCAGGGGTAAGTCTTTAATCGCTTTAAATTCAAAGTTACTCACATTGGAATTTGTCAATTACTAAGTATCCAATTTGAAAGCACGTGATTTATAGCAACACAATTTTAATTTGTTTGAGTTCCAAATGATCCAATTTCCAAGATGCAATAACTAAAAAGAATGTCAAATTTTAATATTTTTAAATTGTGATGTTTTGGCATTTTAATGTTGATTCAAAAGCTTCAGTATCATATTTAAGCTTATTGCCGTTTTGTATGATTCAATATCTTGTTTGTTATTCGAAATGTTACTTAGCCTAAGGTTATCTGAATTGGAACGTTTTGAATTTTCCTTGGAAAGTGGGAAAGTTCTAAGGATTTTTTCCTTTTTCCTTTTAGGTTCACCATTGTTTATCCATCGTGGGTGGCAGTGCCCTTAAAGAAACTCTCTGGCCTAGGATGACGGTTTTCCATCGATAGGTAGTGGTTCTCAATCGTGGCTTTAGTTATGAGTTGCAAATAATCGTATATGTAAAGTGAGGCAAGTCATCGACATGTTTTCTCAAAAAAATTTCCTTTTGTGTGTTTAGCAGACTGCCCAGGTTCCTGCCAGCGGTTAGCTTCCAGTCCGTAGATCCGGGATATGGGCTCGTGTGACTTCAGTGCCACTATTTTAGTGTGGAGGGTAAGCCACTCATGTAGTCTTACTGGAACTTGGTAAGAGCGTTAGTACCAACTTTCTCTTCTCCCTCGTCATTCCTTTTTTGTTGCAAGATCTATAAACACCCTTTTTCTTGTATGGTTGCAGCGTCCCTTTCGGAGGCCGATTCGGAAGAGGACTGATTCGCCGG
>CAKNWW010088809.1:0-10261 GCA_932074435.1 Andricus kollari | reverse complement strand
TTTTTTTCTTATGGGAAATAATAATTAAAAAGAAAAACTATTTATTTGTGTGTGGATTTGAATAAATTTTCGGGCGAAATGTATGGGAATTCGAAAAAGAGAATTTCCTATGTCTTTTCGGACCACCCTATTATTCACGCATGTTTCCGTTGTTCAAAGAAAGGGATGGTTAAAAGCCGAAAGTCCAATGATAATTTCGGCAAAATTGGAAACAAGGATGTTCTCAAATATTTCAAAATATCATTAAACAAAGTATAACTTTGCGATTTCGTATCACACTGCCGCCTATCGGCAATAATATAAATAAAAATATATTTTGAATTATAGATATTATTATATTTACCAATGGGGTTAGGGAAAACCACTGAGATGAAATATAGAATACAAATCACGGTTCTCATTTTCTTGAAACAAGGAAAAATCTACCAATGAAAATTTTTGATAAGAGTACAGCTAATGAATACTTTTTTAAATGACTAGGTATATATAACATCAGTCGTTATCTCATTTGTCCTTCGTAATTATTTGTATTAAATTAATCTGTTTCTCTCGAACTGAAGTCGCAAAAGCTCTTCAGATTTATATAACATTACAGGTGCAATTTAGACTGAGAAATATTACTTAATTTTCATTTATGTTGAATATAATAACTTCAATTTCAACATTTTATCGTTCGCTAAAAAGAAAGGTAAACACTTTTATTTATTTAAAATATAGGATTCGATTTCAATAAAAGAGTAAAAAAAGGCCTGAAAATGATTTTCAAGAATGATGAAACTTTATTTCACTCACTGATAAAACTCAATTATTTTTTTTTTTCAAATTTAAAAAACTTCTGCGAAAAAACTGTTGAAAATCAATTTATAAGTATATTACGAAATAAATCATTATTTTTTTTACAGAAATGCAGATGAAATGCAGATAAAACCATTTGTTTTATTCTGAATTTTTATAATTACACTAGCATCATCGCAGTTTTTCGGTTTGGGAGGAAAAAAAATCAGTTTATTTTCCAACATTTTTTTATAGATTTGACATAAAATCTCACATCATTTGAAAACGTTGTATATGATTCACAGAAATTTCTTTATTGTAGCGAGAAAATTCCAGTAAATTCAATATGAATGACACATTTTTTGTTATTTACATACAATTCTTTAATATTAGCAGATTATTTTTCTTCATAACAAAATATGAAGACCTGCTCAAGCTTGAGGGTGCTGGTCACGCTTTTCGTCGCACCGTGAATATTATATTTTGTTGTTGTTAGTTAAACCGTGAATTGTGTGGTGAAACTGTACTGAAAAGATCAATTTTTTACGCTCTTCAAAAGTAAATATCTCTTCAAAAAATATGTTAAGTGAAAAAGGATTTATTAACGTTAAATGATTTTTGCACGTGCGATCAATATTTTAACGACTCACACAGTGCCGTGTATTGCTCTGTTTGTGTATGCACAGTGTGTGCTGATACCAAGTTAAAGGTGGTGTGTGTATGTATTACGTGTGCGTGTCATAATCAACAAATTTTCCCAAATTCCTTAAGCACTGAATGGAGTGAGCAGAGGAAAATCATGGACAAACAAATAACTGAGGACTCCCTTGCAAAAAGCCTACAAGATCTTCAGGCTAACATAAGAAAGGACACAGAAAATGTGATTCAAAAATTGACGGGAGAGCACATAAAAACAATTAAAGCAAACGAAGAAAGTATTAAGAAAATAAGAGGCGCTTGCGATGTACTGTGTGAGCAGGTTTCGAGAAAAAGCAAGTCCATCAAACATGTCAAGAGGAGAAATAATGTTGTCATTTGTGGTCTGACCAAAACCATTGAGGAAACATGAATTTCTATATTCATTACCATTCAAATTCTCCTAAAAGAAAAATTAGGAGTCGCAATTGACATAAATTGACATAAATGTCGTTGACCAAGTACGAAGACTGGGAATACCAAACTTACAAGGAGAGGACGCGAGATGGAAATCGCCGATTTGACTGGGACTTTCTAGGATGAAAGTACATCAAAACCCATTAGGAGCGTATGTTTTCTTTAGATCTAATGAGCCTTAGTTTTCGAGATATCGAAGTTTGAGTATTTGCGCTCGAGCGCTCGACTCGCCACTGCAGAGCGGGGACCCGGGCTTGGCGGCCTTAGGCGCTTACTCACTGTCGGACACTAATACTGTGATAAACGGAAATTCCACAGGGTTTCTATATCATCAGATATCATTCCCATCGAGTTTTTTCACGTAGATTGAGAATCTTAAAACGAAAATAATCCATCACGTCAAATTTTTGAAAAAAATGGGGTCAGAAAGTAACAACAAAAAATAGTTTTTGTCGCTCTTTGGAAAAGTTGTTAAACACTATAGTCCAGCGGATAGTGACTATTTTTCAAGTGAATCATGCAAATTATGTCACAAGCAATTCTATATTTTTTTAGGTATAGGGTAGATGTAGGGGAGAGTGGGGTATGGTGTCCTTGTGGGGCATGGTATCTATTACAAAAAACGCCCACGTTTGTTGATTTCCATATTAGTTTTTGGCATAAAATGAATTTCTGTCTTTAGAAAAATAGTGAGGTGATGAAATTTTTCTTGAAAATACGTGTCAGAAGAGTTATTATAAAAAAAAAACAGTTTTGACGGAAACAGATGGAAAAGTCTTTGGCAGAAATTAAGCACTTACAGCATATGTTGAAATACTTACAGCATGAAAATATTAGATTCTAATAGGTGAATTATTTCTTTAAACTTCTGGTATCATAAATTATTCTTATAAGCGTTCTAAATGTATTAAAATTAATAAAATCTTGAAACATGACATGCGGGGCATACTGTCTGCATAATTTTGTGGAGATATGGTAACAGTGCTTGATAACGGGTCGGTAATATGATCGATAATGTAGAAAACCTCCGAAATATATTTATGTCCTGCCTTTTAAAATTCGAGGTTGTTAATAATAAAGTTATACAGATGATGAACATCGAAACGTGATTTGAAGTTTTATTTAATAATAATACGGCAAGTACCAAGTTCACGTTTAATTACTTTGAAATAGGCTGTCATGTGAAATTCGCGATTATAACCTACAAATATAAAAATTGTCGTTATAAAGGTTATAAATTTATTTACATTCCTAATTATAATTTTCTATTAAAATATACTTGAAAGGATTTTCTTTACTTAACGAGCGATTTCATGTTTTATTCCATTGAAAGAGACCAGTATGTAAACTTTGAGGTTATAGCATAAAAAGACTAAAACTTATTGTTATGAAGTTTTTTACATTCCTAATTATAGTTTACCATAACAAACACACTTCAAGCAATTCTCTTTATTTATTAGGGTGAACCTAATTACATGGGTTGAACAATAACTCAATTAATAGGATTTCGAATATTATTGATCAATGCCTGTTTTGAATTTTCGCGCCTTTGGTACCTTTCGGTAAAGAAGATATCTGGTAAAGGCAAATGCAGATCCTCACACGCTGAATAGAGTTTTCAAGGAGTAACAGGTTATAACTAGGTTTTTCAACACACTTTACTTTGATTGATAAGAAAACATTTATTTAGTGATGATCATGTCACGAGTAATTTTTTTTCGTTACATTATACTTTTAAGAATTATTATATTGCACGCTTTTTATTCTACAACGTTCATATTTATGAAATAAACCGGCAGTAATATGAGGGACACCATGCCCCATGGTATGGGGTATGCTGGTCGAAATGCGAGACAAACGAATTAATTAAATATCAAATAATGACGTTGTTAAAAACCGGATTTAAGAAATGACATATATAACCTGATAATGTGAGCTTTTCACCAAAAAATACAGACATCAAAATCACATTTCAATTATATTTTATAGGACATTTCCTTCAAAGCCTGACACCATGCCCCACTCTCCCTACCGTTTGTGGCCACTTTGAGATTTAAAGGTAAATCTTAAATATTTAGTTCTTACTATAGTATTATTTGACATATTTATAGGGGTTTTTGATATGTTTTAACGCTGTGAAGTCTTTTCTACAGGACGTTAAAATTCTAATTTAAGAAATAATTGAATGGCCACTACTGGTGAAATAGGAGGTTAGATTAAATATTATTAATTTTTTATAATAAAGTAAGGTTCAAAGGTTTGGAATTTTGATAATTCGATTATTGATACACTAATAATGTTATTAATGCATATTTCGTTATGAAATATTTTATTTAAGTTAATTTAATTCTTGATAAAAGATACGAAATTGCTGAAAGTGGCCACAAACGGTACATCTACCCTATAAAACCTTAAAAACATTTTGAAGGCGAGAAACATCCGCATGTTATTAAAAATATAAAATTATATTTTTCGTTCAAACTATGCAAGATACGGAAAAATGATAAGAACCCAAATTGTTCATCTCAAAACTATCTATGATTTTCCACTATATTATATATTATACATGTTTTTCTATGAAAAACAATACATAAACTTGTTTTTTTTTTACTTTTATCGAATATTATTTGTAAACATTTAACATTGTTATTCCAATTTTTTTTTACATACATTTTTACGAAAAGTTGATAAATGTTTTTTTTAAGGAAATCATGTAACTTCTTTATAATTTTCACCTTATTTCAGTTCACTGACATTAATCAAGATGATCAATATACACTTCAATTGAATAGGACTTCATATTTTTCATATTCGTTTAGCAGCCATAACATAAGTTCATGCAATTTTGTTAATAGTGCCTCGGTACAATAAGTCCATTGTCTTCATTTTCTCCGTTTGTGATGCGAAATGCTCTAGGAAAGAAGAAAAGGAATAATATAAATTTAATTACCAATGACATTTAAGACAAATTTTTATCCAGAAACTAATTTTGGTTAAAAATACTTTTTTAAATTTGTTTTCTGATGCCTTTTAATAGAATTATTTGTTATAATACAATATATTTACAAATTATATTTAATAAAAGTAAAAATTCAAGTCTATATTTTTTTTGCACAAAAAATTGGGAAACTATTGATAAGTCCAAAAAATTGCTTTCACATTATTTATTTGAAAGGATTTAACTTTTCATGAGTGCTGCAGCAGTGGCATTGTCATTTTCTCGTAATACCGATACTCGAAAACTTCTCCGTATGATGCTTTTCGCGAAGTGCGTCCTGTATGCAACTATTGAGTCCGGCCGCGAAAACAGCCTGGTGCCATCTGTTGTCCAAAAGTGGCAATTCCTGAGTGATGAATTTCACTTGTTTGCATGCGATTGAAAATAAATAAATTTATACTGAAAATAAGAGTGTAACTGTCACATAACGAGAGTGTCTGTAGGAAAACTGATGAAATGCCAATTCAGGGAAAAGAACTTTTGCTCGAGTTCATTGAACGGTTTTATCGCAGTTGAGTTTTGAATTTATCTGTCTCTATGACAGTAGATCTATCGGATCACAAATATCACAAAGAGTACTTCAATATTCTTGCTTTTAGAGAAAGGTATCTGGACAAATTATTATGCAAACTGGATAATTAATATTATATATATTCGCATATTTATACGATCTATTATTTTTGTAAAAATAATGCTAGTTGTCAGATTTTGAGGTTAGGAAGTCTAGTTATCCCAAAATATTTATGGAACATATTTTATTTTAATTTAAATGACATTGAGTATTTTATTAGTTGTCTTGAGTTTTAAGTGAAACTTTTTTTAACAATTCAATATGTTATGTAAAAAAACTTTTTTCTTAGGTTTCTTGATTATGGCAGAAGCGACACTGCACTGAATTTTGCATATTCCATTCACTTTCAACTCCTGCACCCTCATCACATGAATGACTGCTAAACTTTTCCCCTTATTCAGTGTTTCAGGGTGAAAATTGATTGAATGACTTATACCTTGAAATCCTGTTTTAATTAAAATATTCATCATCAATCCGCTTCTTGACATTCGAACGGTAATTTTAAAGGTTATGTTCATAACCAACAACGAAACTAGAACGGGTTTAGCTAGAATGAAAAGACAAATTTTTCACGAAATCTTTTTGCAGGAAAGTTTCCTCTATTATTTTTCTTCATTTTGAATAATGTCATATACGTTCTTGAAGCAATCATTTATGCATTTATTATATTTTAAAACAATGCACATATGCTATCTTATGTAAATTTCAAATTTCTATCCCTCGAGGATTTTAGGCTTTGCCCGCCACGGGCGCTGCCTGTCATATCCGGCAAATATCAAGGTCATGTCCATACTCAATACGCAGGACTGAAACTCACATGTGTACAAAATATTAGTCTATTGAGGACACTGGAAATCCAGATATCATGTCTAAAAAAGCATCGTAGCTCGTTATTTTCTATTAGAATAGTTGATAGATTAAGATTTAAGCTGTTATATTAGGTGTCTTGTAAAATATTTTGCATTGTCATTAGTAGCCCGGCAGATAACGTGAACAATTATGTATTTCCTGTCACAAAAGGAGGAATGTTTTAAATGCTTTTAAAACTGAAAATATTTCTACAGCTTTTTCTGGGACATTATCTTCTTATTATAAAAAAGCGGCCCACTGTACGGACATTTTCGCATAATTTTTACATTTAAATGTTCTTGTTCATAATTAAAGAAAATATGCATCCTATTAAAAAGTGATCTGAAGAAAACTCGTGGATCTTTTTCAGGTGAATAATTTTATTCCTAAACGTCACTATCTGCTTGACTCTTTAACAACTTTTTAACAACTTTTCCAAAAAGCGACAAAAACGATTTTTTGTTGTCACTTTCTGACCCCGTTTTTTTCAAAAATTTGACGTGATGGTTTATTTTCGTTTTAAGATTCTCAATCTACGTGAAAAAACTCGATGGGAATGATATCTGATGATATTGAAACCCTGTGGACTTTCTGTTTATCACAGTATTAGAGTCGGACAGTGAGTAAGCGCCCAAGGCCGCCAAGCCCGGGTCCCCGCTCTGCAGTGGCGAGTCGAGCGCTCGAGCGCAAATACTCAAACTTCGATATCTCGAAAACTAAGGCTCATTAGATCGGAAGAAAAAATACGCCCCTGATGGATATTGATGTACTTTCATATTGTAAAGTCCCAGTCGAATCGGCGATTCCCATCTCGCGTCCTCTCCTTGTTAGATCGTAAGAGACCTGTGCTACTTGGTTTCACAGGAGGATTCATCAAGAGCATCATAATCGAGCTAAACTAAAGGGGACAAACATTTATATTAACAACGATCTGGACAAGGAAAGTCAAATTATTTACAGTAAGTGGCGTACAAAAATACACGAACGAAAAGAATCTGGAACTAAGGTACGCGTGAGAGACGGTGCAATCTGGGTTAATATAAAAAATTACACCCCTGAACAACTTGAGTCTGTGGAACCGGAAGAAATTCTGTCAAAAACGACACAATTTAGTGATGGCCAAAAGTGCCCCGCCTAAGGTTAGAAGGCAAGAAAATGGTACAATGGACCCTTACATAACAAACATAGCAAAAAACGATCAACCCGAAAAAGATGCCACTTTACAGGATGATACCGAGGATGCGTGACTGGTCACGATTCAAGAACACATTCGCAGCGGGAGTGCTGGTAAGAACCAGAGGGCCTACAATTACCAAATTAATCCAACAATCCATAATACAGAAGTTATCGATTCTGTAGAAAATATGCAGAATATGTCCATTTATTCACCTTCTCGTGAGGATCTTTACCTCCATAATATCTGCTTCTGGAATGCCAGCGGTTACGGCAATGTTTAGAATCTAGACAATGAACAAATTCAATGTATTACTAGTAACGTGATTACACGTCTAGCGGAAAGTTTCTTGATGATTATTTTTTTTTTCTAGTTGTGCGACCAAGGAATTTAGTAAGGAAAGAGGTAGCGGAGGCCTAATTACACTCGTTAAAAAAGGTAGTTTTATATCAGCCACAATAATAGACGTCTCTAATCTTTGGATTTTTGTTAAGCTTGAACTCTCAAATAATATACTGATAATTGGTAATACTTACTGGCCACAACTAAGCTCTTAAGCTCTATTGTTAAGGCTACGACTTTATATGGTTCTGCAATATGGGCCGTAGGGTATCTAGACGAAATTGAGGGCGTGCAAACAGTGTACTACAGAAATATTCAAACTTAGAAAATTAAGTAAACAAAAAAAATATTGTAGGTGAATACTAGTACTGATATTTCGAAAGACGGGCATAGCCGTTTGGGTGTAGAATTAGTAGAGTCTTTCCTTGGGGGGAACATAAAGTCAGAAAGGTGCACTCAACTCAATTTTTTTATAACAATTGTGTAAGCTATTTTATTATTGAATATATTATAAAATAGGAAGACTTTATTAGCAAGGAATAAACAGTGTTCATGTAAGTAATAAATATTTTAAACATGATATTTTAATGACGCTCCTGTTTGATGTATAAACTGTTTAAAGATAGACTTAGCTAATATTTTAAATGGAATAACAAAGTACTTATCTTCCTGCTTTTAATGCTTCCTTAAAAGGTAGGAATTTATTTTTAAAAAATATAATTTTTGCACAGCTGGGACATTCAGATGATTTCTTATGTATATGAAGTAACTAAACGAGATCTTAGAAAGAACTAGAAATATAAAATTGACCTCATTAGCTACTTTTAGACCTGATATCGTTGAAATAAGTGCTATTCTAGTCGATTTTGATCTATTTTTTCGATCAAATTTTCTTAAATAAAGGATATAAATATGGTGAGGGTATCATTTTTTATATTTCAGGAAGGGGACCCATTTTAAACTATTATTGATATTTTGCGTCCCTTTTGACAAAAATTAAATTTTTATTACTTAAATTCTATCGCATTCCTTAGGATTATATAGCACCTTTTTTAGTGTTATTGCTGCCAGGGTCGCCGCAAAAGTTGATTTTAAAAATTCGCTAAATGTTCCCTGAATTTTCTCTGATTTGTCCCTGACTATTTTTTTTCCTGTCCATTATTATTTAAATAACAATATTTTAATCTTGTAGCATTTTTAAAATAGAATCTTTTATAAACGAAAGAAAATCATTAGAGATTGACGTTTAATATTTATTTATTTCAGCCGGAAAAGATTGGTTTGCTGCCATAAAAGATGAATTTTTAATCCTCAAGGATGAATGTTTAACAAAACAGTTAAATTTTTGACAAAAAAAAACATATGAGATCAATTGCAAAAATCGATAAGCACCAGCAAATCTTTTTGCAAGAAATATATTGACTTTGAACCATATAAGTAGGATAAGGAAATTATTCTGTCTTTTAAAGAAAAATGCAGATACGTTTTATTACACACTAGCAGTAATTTCACGAGCGTAAATCGCGCGGTCACGTCTCTGGATTCTTATTTCCTTACCTGAAAAATATGCAAATTTAAAAATCCATCATAAAAGCAATTTTTTAATGTCATGTTTTAAATATTTTTTAAACAATAATTAACAGTTTCGAATTGCAAGCTTCTGAAATTAA
Source organism: Andricus kollari (assembly GCA_932074435.1). Classification (NCBI taxonomy): domain Eukaryota; kingdom Metazoa; phylum Arthropoda; class Insecta; order Hymenoptera; family Cynipidae; genus Andricus; species Andricus kollari. The sequence goes on along the minus strand of CAKNWW010088809.1, from coordinate 770 downwards.
AAAAAGATATATTGAATGATTTTGGACAATTTAATGATGAAAAATCTGCCCGCTGCGCGGGCACATTCTCATCATGCGCTGTGCGCGGTTCGCTTCGCTCGAAAGTTTGAGCGCGCCTAGGGCGCGCGACTGTTGGTTCTCGCGCTTCGCGCTCGATAATATATTAATCTCGCGCTTCGCGCTCGATGATGTATTTACCTCGCGATACGCGCTCGGTCTTTGTATTTCCCCCACATTCGTGCACAGACCTTTTTAACATCTACAACTGTAATTTAGTGATTGTGAATTCTCTTTTTTTAAAGCTCCTTTGGCTTTAACGAACACATTCTCATCAAGAATCTCGTGCTTCGCACTCGAGTTTGTAAAAGAAGCTGAACTTTTCTACATTATGTTCAACATTACTACATTAAATGTATATCATATTTATTTCTGTATCTGAAGCTGGTACTGCTTATTCGGATTTTGCAAAATAATGTACAAATTTTATTTTTCATGATTACTTCAATATTTTCTCCTTATCTTGCACTAATTTTTATTCTCAGCTACCCACATCGCATAATTCATAATATGCATTGGTATTGAAACATACGTAATTTCATTGTCTTGTTTTTATATTTATAAAAAATTGTGCATCCTATACAAAAAATGTTGTTATTATACATTATGTTGCAACTTGTGTCATTTCTCCATAAATTTAAGGCAGGATTCTACTTTGCAACGCGCGAGAAAAATGCTATATTTGTAAATTTTTTTTTTAACATTAAGGAAGA